>VZTJ01000298.1:534582-590207 GCA_013397795.1 Orthonyx spaldingii
AAAAAAAAGAGGTCTTCCATTATCTTCCCTTGCAGGAGTAAGATGTAGGAAATGGAAAAAAAATCCATAAATATATTTTTCAGTAAAGCAATATAAAATATGGTGCCTCACTGAATCATTTCTTGTAGCCATAAGAGGACCAAAATAATCCCCACTGCTTAAAAGGCTTTTACTTGTAGCCTATAAAAATCATTCCTTAAATAGTATTTACTTGTAGGATGAATACAAAAACAAGATAGATCATAAAATGTAATTATTCCCAACTTTCATGCTGAATTAAGCAATAATAGGAGAGAGCAGAAGAGTGAAAAAACAAGTTAGTCCTAGTTTTTGCTGCCAACCATAATGCCTAACCGAATGAAGAGACTGTACCCCTTTAGAAAGATGATAAGGGTCTCCTTCTGGAACACTTCATAGTTCAACAGTTGCAAAACCCAATCAGATAATATATAAATGTTTTATATATGTTTTTATTACCTTATGAAGTTGTGCTAAGAGAAGGCATGAGCAGAGTTTATAGGTGAAACCCTACATCTACAGAAGCCGAAGGGAATCAAGGGAGAATTTCCCTTTCCATGTTTTGTAAAGGGATACTGGCTTTTATAATTGTTCATCTTGGTGGAAGCCAGTTTCCTTTGAGAAACAAATAATCTAAAATCAGATGTTCTCTCAGTGGAAAAAAAAATCCCTATTACTACAGAACACTTCATAATCAGTTATCCTAATACCCCTTTAATATTAAATTCAGTTTCTTATTATGATTACAAAAGAATGTATTAGAAGAATACTTTAGGAAAGACCTTACTTTCTTCCTTCGTCATAGTTTCCATGTTTGATGCACAGAATTAACCCTAGCACGGTGAAGACAAATCACTATCAGCGAATGTGTAACCCAGTCAGTGACAAAGCATGAGAAATATCTCAAATATTGCTGGTGCAATGTTCTAGAGAACTTTAAGAAACTATATCCATTCTTGAAAAAGATGTTCAATGTGAAAGTAAAAATTATTTTAGTATTATTTATTATAATAATATATAATTATGTAATATACAAAGAATATTAAATATAATAATAAAGTAATATAACTAATATAATTATATATATGTATAATGTAATCATAATAATATTTATTACTACTTTGCATCTAAGTTGAAAACTCAAGGATCCCTAAATAAATTTTGAGAGCCCTGATCCTGAAAATTACATGTAGACAAACTCTGCTCTGTGGGAACTACTTCAATGAAGTGGCAAGATGTCTAGTTGCAAATTACTTTCAATGTTATTTGTAATGACTTCCTGCCTATTTGAGAAGTACAAATCAATTTAAGCATCCCCTACCTTCCTCTGGTTCCATGTACCTGTGTTAAATAATTAGGGACCTTTCTAATTCATACATTTTATAACCTTGACAAATTGCTCAAATATAAAAAAGGTCTTGTCTATATAATGTCTGTATATTTATATATATGTTATAACCACACAGACATAAACCATAAAAGAAGAAAAATCTATATGCAGATGTGAACAGTTAGAAAATAGAGCTGTAGTGTAAAAACTCAGCTGTATTTTCTTTGCTTAAGTACAGTATAGTACCACAATCAACATCAGGACATCATATTACCAAGCAAATTGAAATGTGTAAAATACACTGAGAAAGATGAAACGTTTTAAACAATCCAGACAGTATTCTCTTACAATTACAGTCAACATATTTACATGGAAGTCTTCAAAATAAGTTTGTCTGTCTGACTAACGTACTTCAGTGGATTATATGTCTTCTTAGTTATGTTCTTTAGGCATTGGTCCAACAAACACATTGTGCTTAATTTTTGCATTGAGACAAAAAAAAAGTCTCGTCCTATTCTCAGAGAGTTTTTAACTTCGCAGCACTGCATCTTCTATCTTTTTCATATCCCTCCTGATCCACATCATATTACCATTCTTCTTACAGATTGTTTTCCTGCCTTAATCATTCCCTCTAGGCAATGCCTTCATAATGAAAGCCAGTTCAAATAAAAGACACTTTTTGTGAAAGGTGTAGTGAATATGTTCCACTGATTCTTCCTCACAAAATTAAATCCAGCTATCTTGTATTATGCCTTTCTCATTTCACAATGCATTTTGAAAGATGATCATTGTGGAGAGTGCTCTCCTCCATGCTTTTATCTGGCCAACTAGTAGCAAGGCTGCAGTCTCTGTGCACCATAAGAAAGCACAAAACAAGGTCTGAGAGTGCTGGAAAGTCTTTTTTGTCTGTCTGGGACTTCAGAAGATCATGCCATCTCTTTTTTTTTTTTTTTCTACCAGCTACTGGATGCTACCACTACCTCTGCTATTATTCCAATACAATAGTAGTAATTTTGGCCAATACATCTGCAACTGATTCTCCAGAACAAAAAACTCTAAGACAAAACAAAACAAAAAACTAGATTCCCAGTTCAAACTAATACTGTCAGTGAGCTTGGCACACATGGAAAGCAATAATACATAACTGCATAAGACAAGAAGGCTTCTGTCCTTGATGAAGTCAGGGAAATTGCTTATGAGATGTCTATGTCACATAGTATCATAATCTCTGAGTACAAATATTTTTCTATAGTTGAGATGTCAATAAGTACTTGAAAATTAATTTTACCGATGTCCTAAGCACACAAGTGATAAAATTCAAATGACCTTTTTATTTTTGAAACATGAATGTCATTTTTTTCTAATGGGTCCAAAGCCTGATCAGCCAGTGATGACAGCATTGCCCATGGAAGGTTGCAGTATGCAGTTGAGACATCTATATTCTACCAGTTGTGTGCTATTTACATAACCAGTGCTGGTCTCTATGGAACTTCTCCAGTAAGTGAACTGTAGAAGTTTACAGGGAGAAAGTCTAACAGCCCTGAGATGCCCACCACGTGGTTCAGCCTAAAGCAGGGCTCTAACAGTGAGAAACAGATAAAAACTTTAGAGGATTGTGCAGTCTTATTCACAAAGATTTTGTTACTGTATTTAGTAGGTAAGCTTTTACTTGAGGCTATATTAAATTTTACAAAAATACTTTCTCACAAGGCTGCCTATTTTATTAGCCCAGTGAGTGCACATGAGAAATTCAGGATTACACACAAATCCTGCGCTTACTTTCTGAAAACCAAAAAAACTCCATGGACTTCAGCAGCTTCAGACACTGTACAAGAAACAACTAACTACCCGTGCAAGCCTTTGCAGAATAGGAGATTAAGTGAAAACATGTAATGTAATTTTTAAAGATGATGTCAGCATGATGACATGTTTCATATTGAACAAGTGTCCCAGTTTCTGCCTGATATATACAAATTCAATCTTCAGTCAATTATAGTGCAGATAAACGCTGCCTATCATTTTTTTCTACCTTCTTCTAAGCTTACCTTTATCTTCTGAGTTGTGTAATTTAAATTTTTTTATGCAGTCTACCATAACACAACTTTATAAACTAATTACCTTATTCACTCAGATGTAATTGTGATACTAAACACCAAGGACATGTGTAATATGACTTTTTTCAGATATGTTCTGAGAGAAGGCTTTTGCCCCTTAAACTATGATGGATCAATTTGCCCCTTCCCCTAGAACCAAATATACAACAACAGGTCTAGTACCAAAAAAGACTTTTCTGTAGGAAAAAATCCAAACTATTTCTCCATTATTATGGCAGAATAAAATGTCCCAGTATGTTATTCCCCAGGTATTTAACTTTATCTTTCTCTGGAAAGGAAATCTTTCTACTCTCTCTTCTCCTTCCTAAAGCATTTATTCAGTATACTCATGAATGTACCCTGAGAATGAATGAATGAGTGCTTCCTGAGCTCACTAGCACCTTTGCATTAATAAAGCTGCTCTACCCCACTCCCTGTTCTTGGGCGTCTTCCAGAGCCATTTCTATAATGGTGAGAGACTACACTTGGCAAGAATCTGCACCACATTGTGAGAGGTTGGCATCAACACCATTCTTATGGCAAAGTCATCCATAATACAGTAAAACCAATTTCATTTTCATTATGGAAAGGAATATCATATTTTCATTATGGATAGCAAAACTTGTTTTATCTTGGTCAGATGAAGAAGGTCAAAATTTCCTATTTAACATCACTTGTTCCAAACAGATATTTTTATGACCATGCATCTACTTGTACTATTAACCACCATTGAGTGTGATATTACCTGAAATTATTTTGGCAAGACACAAAAAACTGCCTAGATATAACATATTGCATTCTGAGGTGACATATGCTGTGCCAAAATACATATACTGAAGGGAAGATAAGTAATCAATCACTTCCCATACCTGGCATTTTTTTTTTTAAGGTCACCAGTACTTCATGCAATACAACAAAATTTTGTTACATATTGAATTGTGATAAACAGGCCGTTTGCTTTACCATCCATTTTATCCTTTTTATTGTTACAATTTTAAGCTTAGTTTGACAAGGTTATCGAGTTCTAGTACCTGGAATTTTATACATACTGTCTTCCAAAGCTATACAATTGTTTAGGGGAGTTTGATGGGGAGATGAAACATGGTCTTATTGAAAACTGGTATCATCAATAAATTAATTTTAACATTTAATCTCATTTTTACTGTATTAATTGTCAACATCATTTATTTTCCCCATGGCAAATCTTATTGTAGTTAGAATCTCAAGAGCATATTAAATGCATTTGGTATTTTTTTCACTTAGATTAACCAAGTGATTAATCTTAGAATGAGATGCAAAAAAGTTAATCTACACACACTGCCATTAGCTATGCATATGATAAAATAAAGCCCGTATTAATTCAGCTTACTAAATATAATACATATGCTTCAAGTTTTGAATCTGGAACTGACATATTCCAAACTGAGAACTTGAACAAATTATATATGCTACTGTAATTTTTTAGAAAGGTACCCCAGCTTCCTTGCACCAGCAGTGAACACACCCACATTTTTTATACATTGTGTTAATATTGTAAATGTAGTTCAATATTCAGTTATACACAAATAATATTTATTCCAAAACAATAGATACTGTAGAATTTAAAATAACATCAATTTTTCTGAACAGTGTTGAAAAGTTCAGTCTTTTCTGGTATCATCAAAAGAATGACAGTGGTGGGTATGCAGTCAGCACCTGTTTGAATCTGAGTTTGTTCAGAACAGCTAATTGGAGTCAAGGGTCTACACATACACTTACCTGCCCAGAGACTCTTTAATTTAGGCACTTTTCACTGTCTGAGCAAAACCCACTTGATTCCCTCCGCATGCAGCTTGTGAACTTATAACTAAAGAAAGTTGAGGAGGTAGGTTTAGAGTATTTTGTCTGAGTGTTTTCACCTGCTTTCTGTTGCCAAGGAAATAATGTCTGTCTGTTTACATCTACAATAGCAATCTCATTGAATTCTGAGTTTCCTATACTTTTTGACTGAAGCAAATTTCATGGAAAACAGGAAAGTTCAAAAAGTGTATATTTAATTATTAATTCAGTATGATCTGAAGTTTATATTTGAAATTACAAACAAGTTAATATGACTTCTATATACAAAACAACAAAAGAGAGTCCACAGAGTTATTGAACTGCTTCTAAACACAGTCTTAATACTTTTATTGGAATCACTGTTTTTAATACTACAATTATCAGAAGCTTTTTAAATTTCAGGTTTGTCTTCAGAAAAATGCTAATTCAGCTTTCTGATTCTTTCACTCAAATAGACAGTTAGACGGATTTTTCATTCTGGATTTTCAATTCTATTTCAATAATTATTTTAATGTAAATATTTCCAGTGTCCTTTAAATCAGCTCCTACCCGTAAGCAGAAATTCAAAACCCACAATAAGAAACACAAATGCTCAAATTTCCTGATTACAGCTCTATTTTATGTGAGCTTGACTGTAGTTAGGTGCTTCCCAGGTTAAATCTCCAGCCTTCCTATAGATGGCTGTTAATATATGTGAAATATTATGTGAGCTTTTCCACCATGAAACGTTTGCACAGATGCACAAAGACTGATAATTTAAAGATGGAAGAGTTTATAAATTCTTTCATTCTCTTCATATCTCAAAAGGAACTCAAGCCTTCCGTGTGCAGAAACATCCATAGAGAGGCAATGTGTTTCCTTGGAATAAAAGAACTCAGCCCACTAGTTGTTTGTTTATTTAGACACATTTTGTATGTCTAAAAGAGTTCTATGCCAGTAATTTGTTTTAAAAGTTAGATGTACCCTATAGGACTTCTATAGGACTTCTCTCTTTAGGAGGAAATACATGTTACATGAAAAAGAGAGGGAAAAGAAGTAAAATGAATAAATGCTGTTACCTACTAGAAACAAAAGTAAATGGTTTTATATAATGAATCAATACAAATAGAACATAAATATCTAAGTGGTGATAAAAACTAGTGGCATACCATGGAAGTAAATTTGCAAAAAACTAGTTTTATCTAAACAATTAGCAAGGGAGAAAATATTTTAAGAAAGACAACCCAAATATCCAGAGGGAACAAAGGTTTATAAGACATAGGAACTTGAAGATCAGTTATTCTATAATATATTTGTTTTGCCTTGCTTTCAATCATCCTTGTGTGATTCTGTGAGAACATTCAGGCCCTCAGTGAAGCCCACAAAATACTGTATATACCTACAAGGTTCACCAGCACACTTCTACCAGCTATCACAGGGTAAGAGTCTCAGTACTTTGAATCATTACCTTAACACATACCTAGTGCACACAGACCTGCTTGTGAGGCAAATTAGTCATTAAATCAATTAATATGTTGGTTCTTAAAGTAATACATATATGTGGGTAGATCAAGTTGTTCCAAAAGTAGTGCAGGCTGAAACACAGGGTTTATTTAATGAGTCATGTAGGTTGTTGTACTATCAACAATAGAGAAATGGCAATGATACCTTTCAGTACAAAGCTGACAGGTCAGCATCTTTTGCTCCTTTAAGCTGTTAAGTTCTATGTAAGAAGCCATGGATAGGGATATTAAATAATACACAATACTTGATGAGATGTTCTGGTATCACTTACTGTTTACATTGCAATTATATTTTGCCTCCTTCCTACAAACTTTTCTACTTATCTGATGTTACACTGAAATCTGAAAATCTGGGGTTTTTCCATTGCCCAAAACCAAATACTTACTGAAGCTCAAAGAAACTGGCTGCAATCCTACAAACTTTGCTGGATAAGAACAGTCCCTCTGAATTCAATGGGACATTTTAGATCTTGAAGTGTTATAAGACAAGTGTCTCAGAGATGCTCTATATTTCTGTATTGGCTTTAATGTTTCTCATCTCCTCTAGTCAAGCACAGGTTATGAGGTTCAAAACTGGAACAGCTATACGAAATAACACGGTGTATAATATGAAAAAAGGTCAAACCAGACAGGTATAAAAGCTCTTTCTGATTTTAAAACTTAAGACATTTGTTTGGGCAGAGATTACTTTAAGAGTGAAATTTCCAAATGGTACTGAAATTTAATGCTGAGACCCCAAAGCCTTTGGAGCAGGCAAATCTCTTCATATCTATTCACAAAATTAATTAACAAATTTATACTTATTTATTTGTTCATCATCGTTTTTATGTTGTTCTTCCTTTTGTTAAGGCAGGGCTAAGGAACAGATAGCATGTCTTCCCTAGTTCCTAAAAAATTACATTTGGAAAACTGATTAATTTAGTAAAAAGCTGTATAGATTTCTGAACATTCTTCAAATAAAATGGAAATAGGAATCTTTAACTTCACCTCCAAAGATGAACTGAAACTGGTAATAGCTCTCAGTTTACCTCTGTGACATCACACTGCTGTAATAATTAATATGCAACCCAAATTTATATGACGGAGCACATCATACTGAAACTTCTACCTAAATGAAGGCAGAACTCTCATCTGCTCATAGATTTCCAAGCTGGTGGTGTACATTTGGGGTGTAGAGACAGTTTGAACTTATTTGGATGCAATAAGCTTCAGGATGCTTTCTGGAGTTCAACAACCATTGAGTACAAGTGAAGCAGCAATATGGGACAGCCATGTTATGTTCATAGTTTTATAACTTTTAAAACTGATGCCTAAAAAATTTCTTTAATATGTTATGCTTAACACTACTATTAAATTGCATAAACCAGTTCTTTTCCCCTTGGGTATGTATTAACGACTTACTTTTTGCAGATAAGTGCAAAAATATGATTAACTTTTGCAAATTGCTCCTTATTCTGTTACTGGTAAGTAATTTTTATAATTCTGCAGTGTACAGAGATGCTGTTTTCCACTACATATTCAGCAGTAATGAGCTAATTCAATGTGTTAAAAACAACAAAACATCTTCAAGAATGAGCTATTTACTTCAATATTCCAACCTCCTTTGAAATCTATGTTGAAATCACTCATGATAGAAGTTAGCAAATTACTGTAGAAACCTTGTTGCAAAAGGACTTTAGTTCATTTATTCAAATCCCAACTGTGTTCTATTACCTTCCTAACATACATTTTATCCATCATATTGATCCAAAGTGGGGTTTTTTTGACCAGAGCTAATATGCTTCATTAGTTTTCCTGTAACAAAACAAGATTTGGGAGTGAGTTTTACAACTGTTTCAACATTCATGCCTATGAAATCATTATACACCAAAATCTAGAAACAACGAACCATGATATTTTCCCTGCCCTTTGGAAATTTCAAGAACCTCCTTACTGTGAAAGGCAGAAAAATAAAACCAAACCAGAAAGCAAACACATTAAGTTTAGATTGTATGGGTGAAATCCTGGCACCACTTAAGTCAACAGAAATGCTGACATTTATTTTCACCCTGGACTGGCAATTGAAAGCAAGTGCAATACTCCATCTGGACACAGTGTGAAGAATTTAAAGATGGATGGACAGCCTTTGACTAAGCCAACTAAACCAAATGTACTCATGGAAACACATCAGCTGAGAAAAACAAGTTGTGTTTTCACCACAAAAATGTGTCATAAGCAACTCAGAATATGCTATGTGCTTACCCTCACTATAGCATTTGTTTGAGTAACTGCATCATCTTGGTTGGCACAATATACTAATACTCAGATGCTACTGGCATCTCATGCATAAATACACACTACAACATAGTGAAAAATAAAAATTAAGAACACCAGAACAATTTAGCTCAACTGGAAATGACTTGGTTTGTTTTTCTTCTCTTTTTCGCTAAGTTTTACTTAACACTGCTAGAGACAACCATGGGAATATTTTCCAATTTCTTTTATATTCCAGCAAACCTGTGTGAGGAAGGTAACTGTATGTGTGTATATATATATATATATATTTATATAGCTACACACACAGCATGGCAAAGCTGCCATCTCACCAGAAATATAACATTAGATGCAAAGCTTTCCAGTGTGGAGTACACTTGAGAAATACGTATGTATCTCCAGCAAACATCCAACTATAACAGACTCACAATTTTGTCAGAGAGATGCAATCCATCGTCCTTTTTATAGTGGGTTGCAAATAATTTGTGCAGCAGTTCATGGGCAAATATAGACACAATGAATATCAGAAGCACCACATAATGATATCTAGGGAATATAAGATCAGAAGTCAGATAATCCTTAGAAATCTGAGTCTCAACTGAATCTGTGAGACCATTTTTTCATTTTAGATAATTTCCTATTTTTGATCCTGGAGCTAGATTACATCTGAGTCCATCTCTAAAAATACAAACAAAATATAATAAAAATAAATATAATAACTCAATTTATCTCCCAAAGACTGTGCTTTAGAGTATAAATAATTTCAAGCATGACTGTTATTCCACCATGAATGAATCTTAGACCAAGAAAACAAGGACCCTACCTTGAAAAGACCTTAAGGGTGTGTGTTCAGACCATGGATTTGGAAGGGTAATAGGAAGGGTTATAGCAGACAGCAAGTGTTGTGATTGTAAAAGCAAGGACTTGCAGGTGTAGATTCATACGATCTACCAAATCATGAAAAATATTGCCAGTAAGTAATGTAAATCTGTCCAAGGCAAATTAACTTGCCTGAGACAACATTCCCAGGGCATCTTTCTGGCTTTCAAAGTTCAGGGTGACCCTAAGGGCTGGAACCATGTAATCCCCGTGCCCGTGCATGTCATTCTCCTCAGCCTTGTGAAGCCTCCTCTCCTAGCTCTGGATGATGTGCCTCTGTGTGCCATCTACTCCACCAGCCACATCACAGAATTGGAATGGCTGGGGTTGTAAGGGATCTTAAAGACATTCTATTTCCAACAGCACTGACATGGGCAGGGACAACTTCCACTACACCAGATTATGCAAAGTCCCATTCAGCCTGGCCCTGAACACAACTTCTGTGTTCAAGTGCCTCACCACCCTCACAGTAAAGAATTTCTTTCTAATATCTGATCTAAACTTTAGTTCTGCCAGTTTAAAGCCATCCTTCCTGGTCCTGTCACTACATGCCCTTGTAAATAATCCCTTTCCAGCTCTCTTGTAGGACCCCTTTAGGCACTGGAAGACTGCAGTAAGGTCCTTCCTGAACCTTCTCTTCTCCAGAACAAACAGCCCCAACCCTCTCAGTCTGTCTTCATAGGAGAGGTGCTCCAGCCCTCTGATCACTTTCATGGCCCTCCTCTGGACTCACTCACTCCACCAAGTCCACGTCCTTCTCCTGTTGGGGGTCCCAGAGCAGGAGACAGCACTTCAGATGGGGTCTTACCACAGTGGACAAAGGGGCAGAATCCCGACCCATGGCCCACCTTGCTTTTGATGCAGCCCAGGATACAGTTGTCTGCCTAGGCTACAAGTGCATTGGTCATGCTGAGCTTCTCATTCACCAGTATCCCAGATTTTCTGTATTCCTCTTAGGCTACCTGTCCTTCTTTCCACTCTGTAGGCTTCCTTTTTGTGTTTTGTATTTCAAATACAAACTAGATATTAGTTCCAGCTGAGAGGTTTAAGATGTATTAGCACCTTCAGGCTTACAGAAGATAAATCTAACAGGTTACTTTAGGCAGACAACTGGTCAGGAATGTAATTGGGAGCTTTCAGGCTAAGCCAAACAGCTGACTAGTCCAAATGTGGTAGGAGGACAAACAGTTACCTGCTAATGATAGATTAAACCAATAGCCAAGTGTTTACCCAGTCACATACAAACATTGTTCAGCCAGTCAAGTATGTCTGACTTTTACAATTTCAGGAATATGTGTAAAGACCCCCCTGATATTTTATAGGAGAGAGCCTCTACCTTCATTATCTGATCAGACCACATCATTTGCCCTGTATATTATCACAGGAGGCAGAAACAGAATTTAATCTCTTTGTTTTCAGAAAACATGCAGATGTGGCACTTGGGGACATGGTTTAGTTGGACTTGATGGTCTTTAAGATCTTTTCCAGCCTTAATGATTCTAGGATTCTATGATAATATATCTGAATGTGTGGTCATTTGCGTGCAAGAATTTCAGAAAATTACTTGATGTTAATGATGAAATCATCATCCTGTTGATTTCTTTTGGTGCTGATAAAAGAGAATTATACTTCTCCCCAGTCAAAGGCCCTCAAGGGCCAACCCATCACTTACCAGTTTTCAGCTATCATCACTTATCAGGTTGAAAATGCATCTTTGCACACACCAAAGCAGTTTGCAGTGGAACAGGAGCCCCTGTCTTAGTCTTAAATGCAATTCGTGCTCTATAAACAACATACTGAAATGAAATGAGCCGCTGTTACCCACTGAGCCAAGGAAAATCCTACTTCATAGCCACAGTTCAAACCCATCAGTTTGTTGTGAATATAGGTATTCAATTGAAAATGCATATTTAGAATTGGTGGGACCTCTTTTTATAGAAAAAAGGAATCATGCCCAAAAATACACAGCTTTTTACGACTGCAACAATCAATTCCAATACTTGAATTAAAATTCATAGTCCAATTACTCTAAGTCACTACACCTCCTCACTGTGAATTGATCTCTTACTATTCATGTCAGCAGCAGCCATAACAAATCGTCACGCTGACTTCATGAGGACGTCAGTGGGGGAAGAGTAGGTAAATATTTTTAGCCTTCACTTTCCCATTCAGGGAATACAGAAATCAATATCTTTTGGATACAAGTAAACTTTCTGAGAAAGATAATATATAATCCTTGTTAATTTTAAAAATCCAAATTTAAATCAGCTACCCATTTAAACTATTCTAGAACTGCTTCTCTCAATATTCCTTACGGCAAATACCAGAAAAAGGCTGATAGAATTCAGCCACCTTAACTTTTGCATAGGTTTTAGTAGTGAGTGTGAAAAAGAAATATTAATTAAGGCTGACTTTGGAGAAGAGCTGAATCCTAAGTAAAGGCAGCTGAAGAATGTCTGAGTGTCAAACCTCCTCCCAGCTGAAAAAAAAGGAAAAAGGCTTGCACTGGCTAGAGTCATGTATTTCAAGATTCTGTCTTCAAACCTTTCTACTCTCTGGCACACTTTCTTTGGGATAACTTTTCCTTGGGTTTCAACCAACAGCTTTATGATCATTCAGCATTAATAGCTCTTGGATGGCTCTAATCATTCTACTAATCATTCTACTGTTTACTTTGCCACCTGAAACTTTTCATTTCTCAAATCACTGTTTTCTGTCCCTATATCCCAAATGTTAATCATGAACTATGACAGACTCAGATCTCCATTTTTTCCACATATTGATCTCTTACTCTGCATCATCACACCCATTACTTTACATTATTTATTTGTTTCTTCTCTTATATAATTCCTTCTCCCTCTTGCATACCTTAGAACAACACTCCTCAGTGTCTGGACCAGAACCTTTGTTTTCTCACTGCAGTCCCCACTCCTCATGATCCCTACTGCTGAATGTCACTGCATCTGCTGCTTTCTTCTCCTGAATATCTGTACTCTCCTTATTTCTTGTCATTTTTTTTGGTGGCAGCATCACCTCCAACCGCAATAATTTAGCACAGGAGAAGCTAATAAACCTTTAAAGATCACAGGCTTCTCTCTGTGTCTCATGCCACAGTGGCCTACCTTGCTAGCAAGGCCTGTCTTACCAAACAGGACATGGGGCTCAGACTCTCGAAAAATAGCCAGAATAGTACAGCACTCCTTTTACATATACATGACGCTCATTTTCTTAGCTCTCCTGTGAAGGAAGTTTCATTCTTACAGCTTTTTCAAACCCTGAAGAGATACAGATTAGGCATATCAAATAATTTTAGAATAAAAATTCCTTGCCCCTGGGAATTGCACAAAAGAAAACACCGTTAAACACATTAAAAATCTTCATTCCTCCAGTGTCTAAAGTGTTAATTATTTCCATATGCTCCATGTTTTCTGGCATCTTCAGACATCCTTACTTGTTTATTGCTGCTTCTCAGAATGTGTTTATGTTAGAAATTTACTTTATTGCAACTGTTTATCACTACATATGACTCTGGTATGAAAAATATGCTAGAGAAAAAAGTGAAGAATGACAGGTAATTTGTGACGGGCTGTTTGGCTAGAACTGTATTAGCGAGGACCCATTAAAAATCTCTATTCAATAACCAAAACCAAATTTTCTGTCCTGTCATTATAATAAGTGATAAGAGTCTTTGAAAAGGTAATGTAGATCGATGTACCTGTAAAATAAAAATTATGCCATATGCTCAGATTAATTACTAAACCATAAAAATAAACAGATTGTCATTTTGAAAGAACAACTTCTATACAAGTGATGAAATTCTGTATTTGGCAAACAAGGTGTTCAAGCAAACAAAATATAAGGACTGAGGCTTGGTGATTACTTGAATTGTAATTTAGTGCTTTTATCATCAATTTAAAAAGAAACAAACATCTGAGCAAATATCCCATAGTTTTAAAATTACTGCATATAAAATTGGCTTATTGAATTATGACATTTAGACATGTTTTGTATTGGTGTGTAGACTAAGGTGAGAGATAATAATGCTGAAGTGTCTGCAGCTAATGAAAACATAACACCTTCTATTGGGTGGCACAGCTCACTGCAAAAAAGCAATATATCACTGTCCTGAAAATGACCAGCAGGAATAGGAAAATGAGCTATTGTTAATTAAACCTTTAATGTAAAAACATGATTGCTAATCAAATCTTTATTATCACACACTCTCACATTCTTTCTTCTTCATCTATACTTCATCCTGTAGTCCTTGAAGTATCAGATTTATAGCTGTCTTATAGGTTGTGGTTTTTTGACATTATGAAAGGATAAACTTGTGACAATGATAATTTAGAAAAGATACCGGAAATTAAAAAGTGGCTATAGATGAAAAAAGAATGGTACCATTAAACTACATCTGGTCATTCTGATAGCTAATTAAAAGTAATATTTAAGTTACTAGCAAAACATAAAGTGTGTCCTCAAGCTGAAGTTTCATCTTTCTTGTGACATCTGAAAACCACCTTAATTACAAGGAAAGAAAAGCATTATTCAGTAATGGTAATAATATAGGAAGGATCCCTTAAAGAAAGGAATGATGCCTTTAGGTTTTAATTATTTAATTGCTATGAAATTTGCTATACAACCTTGATATAAACTGAATGTTGAAGATAAATATTACCCTAACCAAATACCTGATTAAAAGTCAACAAAGCAGCTTTTTCAAAAATTCTGGGCTAACATATAAGAATACTAAATTTCTACTAATGAAGTACCACATAACAATTCTATTTTAAATTTACATAATTATAATTACTGCAATATTTGTACAATTAAGTGAAAAAGAACATAAGATATTTTAAATAGAAAAGCATTCTTCTTCTATCATGTAGAGAAAGATCAACTGAACTTATTATTTTTGTCAAAGAAATAATAAAATCAAAGCAAGCACTGACAATTTCAATACCCTAAATGTAAATTAAAATACCTCAGACAAAAGGCTTGAAGGCAAGTGATTCTCCCACCAAGGGATGATTTTCACTTGTCTCCAGGTGTAACATTATGTGCACTGATGGGCTGATCAACACAACAGAACTTCTCCCCAGCTGTAATCAGGAGTGATTGATGGTTGGGACAAAAAAGTTGATTATCATGACAAGTCCGCTGATGCAGAGAAAATAGGCTATGCTGGAGAAAGGATAAAACCTGTTCAGAGACTACCTTCTAAAATCTCCTTCCTAAGGAATAAAAAGAAACATTTATACCCATCAAAAAATTGCTACCATAGATTAATTCAGTACATTTGCTATGCATCTGTATCTAAAGTTATCCTGCCACAACACAATGAGACCTATCTAAATACCAAATAGACTAAACCCTTGTATTTTTTAAATCATACTTTGAGATCACCTCATCAAACAATTACATATATGAAAGTACCTGTATGGTCTACCAGTAAACCATTACCTCAGTTTAAATACATGTTTTGAATTTATAATTCAACATTTAAAGGCCATGGGGGAGTTAGGTGTAAATGCCATATTGAATTCTTTGCTGAAAAGAAGTCAGTATACTTTAGCCACTTAAAACCTTGACTGACTTAATTTTCAACTGAGCTTGAAAAAAAAATGCACAAGTGTGGGCACTACGTCCTCAAAAGTATAGTTCAAAAATGTGCTTTTTTCTTCCAATATAAAGCTTTTAAAAGGAGATATTGGGTTGCACTTCCACTCCTTCAGAGGAGAAGGCTCCCAGTTGTTAGCTGTGATGTAAGTACACAGAATAGCAGTATCTCCAGAGACTGTAAAAGACATCAGAGGAGTGATAAAAAAACCTGGGAGCTGAAAAAGTCAGGCCTAGAGGTTCTGAAGTGGAGTTTGTTTATATCAGGGGGAGTTGTGTTTAATAGCAATTCTTTCAAAAAGAAACACTATATTTGCTACAAGAAGAGGCTGCACAGATACACTGGAGAAAAATATATTACAGATACCTTAGGGAGTTCAAATTTACTGACCAAAAAGAGAAAAACAAAGGTGTCCAGAGTCTGTATAACATTATTTGGAAATGTTTCATTGGAAGAGAGTATCATCAACCAAAGACATGTACAAGCACAACTTTACTCTTAACGCATTTTTAGAAGAAATTAGTTGTGGGGGGGGAAGGGTGTTGCTAAAAAGTACAATTTGCTGCACACTTTCTTCACTCCACTCTCTCTGTAAACCAGGCTGTCATGTACCTGTTTGTTTGTTTGTCTTTGGTTCTTTTTTATGTCTTTATCACCTAAGAAAGTGATACAGGAGTCACTGACTGGTAACTGGAAGCAGACAATTTTGCCATTTTTACAGTGAAATCTGTTATCTGCCCCTACTATTAATAATCTAGAATCTCAGATTCTCTTGTGTAAGTAAAAACTTTCAACAGATCAAAGAAATGCTAGATGGAGATTGCACAACAAATACTTCAAAATTTATCTTTTCTTTTAAGTGAGGACTTGCTTATGGAAAGTAGTTTCTGTAAAGAGTCCCCAGCACATTTATTCTGAAATTTCAATTGCTCATTAGAGTTGACTGATTTACTTTGCATGTTGACTGAAGAAGCTGAGAGGAGAAAACTGCTGCAAATACAAGTGCAGGGCAAGAAGTGAAAAGAGATTTCTTTCCTTGCAGCTTAAACAGGCAGACTTTTCCATAAATGTCACAATAGTGAACTGGAAGAGAGACTTCCTTTCCCCTCTTATACTATCTTTTCCCCTGTCTATATCAATTCCCTCATGTATAAAATGGTATTTTTCAATGTACAGTTAAAAAATACTAAGCACTGCCTTCTTTCCCATAATGCCAGCCAAAGGCTTCAAAGAAGCTCTGGTTAGCCTTTACCTGCCCAACTTTAGCATTTGAATTTCATTTGCATGTTCCTCCACCCTTCTCCGGGCACAAAATCTTTCTGCCTCTGTTATAACCAAAGGAATGTAGCTACAGGACCAAATCCATTAAAACAACTGGAAACACATTTGTAATTTGCCTGGAAGACATCTCAGTGATTAACAGATAATCCATTAAAAGTAGATTTTGGAAGATCTAGGACCTATGAGACCACTTAGGCCTGCATCCTGCCTCCCAGTATAATGTCTTCTGATAAATTCTTATATATTAATCCAATCATTTCTGAGAGAAGGGAAATTTCTGAGAGTAACACACATAGATGTGGAGGGAGGTTGCTTTTATTTCAGACTTTCTGTCTTATTAATCACTATCACCTCTGCCTTTCCTTGGGCTCTTTGCAGTTCTGAGTTCCACGCCCACTTAGAGTTAAAAGTTGGCCCCAAAAGGGCAAATACTGCAACCATTCTCCTCGGTGCCAGAAGCAGAAACCTTTTAAACTAATTTGTCTTCATATTCCACAGTCTGAATACTGGTCATTAATCTTTTGCAATTTATAAGTAAGACTATCAGAGAGAGCTATTGCCTATTGACATATCATTTCTGGCAAACTCAAGTAATTTAAAAGAGATGTCAAGCCTTTTGCACAATTGACTTGTTTTATCAAAATAAGGGAGAGCTTTGAAAATGAAATAACCTAATAGGATGAGCAGAGGTAGTAAGCAAGAGCTGCCAAATTAAAATAAAAAAAAGTTTAAGTTTTACATTTAAGTCCTACCCAGCAACACCAGATGATCAGCTGAATGTTTTAATCTCTCCAGGATCATGTTCCTATACTGACTCTGATATTCAGGTGACACAGACATGCAACATTTCTCCTCAACCCTGCTTGTTCAGGGACCAGGTAGCTGAAAGCACTGTACTTAGGAATGTGGCAATGCTGGGTTAACAGTTGGACTCAATGATCCTAAAGGTCTTTTCCAATCTCAACTATTCCGTATATCCAGGAGAAAGGAAAATCTAAGTACAATGTCTACCCATCTTAACCTCCAAGGATGGCGACCCAACCACTTCCCTTGGGAGCTCCAGTGCTTCACTTAGACACTCTCTCTTTCTATTACCACTACTGAATGTGCCTAGAGAGTGAATTTTGAGACGTAAGTGCAAGTCTTGTAATATGAATACAGTGGACACCAAGATGCTCCAGCTCTCTCCACCAGCAACAGCCTGAGAAAACAGCTGACATTAAAAATGTGCTTTCTTAAAGTTCAGCAACTTAAAATCTTCTTCCTTCCTACTGCCTTCTTGACCTCAGGCAATGTGCCTGTGGGCCTGATACCCCCAGGCTGGTCCACGTTCTGGGAGAGTACAGATTTTCTAGACAGAATAGGTTACTTTCATTAAAAGAGAGGAGATAAATACAAGGATTATCAAGAGTTAGCGTAGTGAGTTTGTCTAGACTCCACAGCTTGCATACCACACAGAGACCACTCACAGCAGTTACTGAGGGCCATGTAAAATATTTAGATTGCTACCAGTGCTGAAAAGGCAAAGAAACAGTCATAACCTCAGTATATCAGTCAGAGGACTCAGTTCAACACCAAAAGTACTCCAAAAGTACTCTGGAGTTCAAATATCAAAGGTACTTCAAAGCTAAACAAGGTACTGTGTCAGATATTAATAACTTCTGCTTCTAGGTTGTATAGATTTATAAAAGTACTGTATAGAAAGTCAAAATTATGGGGAAAATACTTTATACAACAAAAGGAAATTATTTATACTTTCTATTTAAGCACTTTAGAGATTCTTTAAGAAACTAGAGATAATATGAAAATTTATTACCACTCTTAAATCCACATTATTCTGGATTTCATAATCTATAAATTAAGTTACTTATTTCCTACACGAAAAAGTTTAGATATGAAAAAATTAAGATTATTTTCTTTCAAAATAAAAACTGAAAAAATATAAATAAAAATCATTTTAAAAACGTTTTAATGCTATGGGAAAGAGCAGACTTTCGCGGGTCTGACTGCAATTCATATTACAGTCCTTAAAATTCTGGTCTAGGAAAGAGGAGTTAATGCCTGAAAAATAAGCAGGCTAAGCCTATAAAAACAGACTCCACTGAATATCATAGTGGGCAGAGGATATACCAGGTTGTTTTCAAAATTTTTCATGTATGCAATGTTAAGTCCAAAATATTCAGTACTATTTGATTAGATTATTGGAATGTCAAAAAGTCAAATAATGAAATATTTTGTGAGCAATTCTTTACAGGTTTTATAATGTATTGATGTAAATGTCAGCTATCCCATGGAAATCTCCACACTAATCACTTTCTGTGATTACTTGCTACTTTTTACAATGAATACCATAAACCAGTACCTCTGGAAAAATATTTACTTTGAGTGTATTTCCATTCTGACTCACATTCTGATCTCAAATAAATAACGTGCAATTCTGCAACTGAAATCAGCATTTGTTTCTCCTTACATTGAACGCCATAGTATAGGAAAAATGGCGCATTATTAGAAAGTAGTATATATACAGAGAGACACAGAAATATATAAATTATATATATACATATGAATAAGTTAAATCTGGATGAACTTTTATTCTTGTTCAGATACAACTGCTGCAATCAATACTGTACCCTCATATAGTAATACTGATTTTGAGGGAATGCTGAGCATCTGTAAATATTTACATAAAAGAATCTCCTTAAAGAACCAGGCTCATGAATTCATATAACACAGGCACATTGGTTTGGAAAGACAAAAAAAAAAAAGGCCTCAAAGTAATAAACAAACAAACAAATAAAAGTGCTTGATGGCTAACAATACCTGCAAAAAGTGACTTTACTTTAAAAAGCTGTGCATTGCAATTCAAGCAGAAATTATTCAGTTTATACCAAATCAGGATTCTAAATCTCTAGTTTAACTGTAAATCTGAATCTAAACCATAATTGGAAGAACAACAAAACATGCAAAGAGTAAGACCCTGTGTTTGCCACAAACAGAACAGTGACTGAGGCAAATAGTACTGATTGCTTCAAATACCATTTAAATACATCTCTGTAAATTGAAAAACAACAGATTTCAAATCAGAACGGTGAAATATTAAATAACTTCTAGCATTTGACTGTACCAGCCTTTCTTGGTTCTTAGTGGACCAACATTTTAAAGTTCTCCTCTCTGCAAAACAAAGGCCACAGGCCAGATGTGACTGTCACTGGGCATGGATGAGGAATGAAATCTCTGTTATTACTTATATCCCAACCATAGCAAGAGATTTGTAAATTAGTCAAACAAGACGTTATATAATCCCTCTCTCGGGTGTGGAATTACGTTCACCATTTCTTGTCCATCCTCAGAGACAGGTGTCTAATTTGTGAATAACCTCTGCCAACAGGTACCCCTCAACTGTCTCTACGTGTTTCCTTCCAGAACTTCGCTACCATTACAGCTAAAATTGCTCCACAAAGCAGTTCAACAAAAAAATCTCTTAAATTAATCTGAAGAATTAGTCAAATTATTTATCTGTCAAAACTAAGGAACACAAAGATCAATTCATCACTAAATTCTTATTAACCCGCTATCAGATATGGAAAACCTACTATATTTTCCTGGTCTTTTTTACTGTCCATCTATCCAGTTCTTTCTCCTTTCCCTAAGTGAGTGAATTTTTTTCATGTCTTGTCGTACTAGTGCATGTGTTCTAAATTGTTCAACTAATTATGCTTTTGTTGGAGTGTGATAACTACTATTATAAATAATTCTTCACCCAAGGCATGGTTAATTTCAACTCATAGAATCATAGAATAGTTTGAGTTGGAAGGCACATTTTAAAGGTCATCTAGTTTAGTACCTCTGCAAGAGGCAGGGACATCTTGAAGTAGATCAGGTTGCTCAGAGGTCAGTTCAACCTGACCTTGGATATTTCCAGGGAAGAGGCATCCACCACCTCTCCAGGAAACCCATTCCAGTGTTCTATCACCCTCATTTTAATAAACTTATTTCTTATATCTGATCTAAATTGACCCTCCTTCAGTTTAAAACCATGACCTCTTGTCCAAAAGTTTGTTCCCATCTTTCTTCTAAATTCTGAAAGGCCACAGTGATCGCCACTGCATTCCCTTCTCCAGGCTGAAACTCTCTCAGCTTTTCCTCACAGGAGAGGTGTTCAAGCCCATTGAACCTCTGGACCTGCTCCAATATGTCCATGTCTTTCCTGTGTGAGGATCCCAGTGCTGAATGCAGTGCTGAAGGTGGGCTCTCACAAGAGTGGAGCAGAGGAGAATCACCACCCTTGACCTGCTGCCAACGCTGCTTTGGATACAGCCCAAGACTTTTTTGGCTTTCTGGGCTGCAAGTGCACATTGCCGAGTCACATCCAGCCTCTCATCCACAAGCACCCCCAGCCCCAGTCTGTCTCGGCAGGACTGCTCTTGAATATTTGTTGTGGAATACTTACCTAATGATAGTGTAATATTTGGGGGAAAAAATTATCATGGGATTAGTTGGATGAGTTTTTCGTTTTTTATTTTCTGCATTAGCCATCATATTTGGGTTATGATTCACTGTAATTTCTTTTTTTGCCATTAAGCCTGACATTTACTCATTTTAGTATTTGTCCATCTACTTTTTCCAGCCTAAGCACAATAGTTCATGCTTTTATTTACTGTACTTGTCAGAATTCCAGACTGTTTTCTCCAACTGGAGATAATTTTGGACTGAGATCTGGAATTTACCATCTTCTATCAAGAGGCTGCCACCCTCCATCTAGATGTCATCCACAAAACTGGCATATGTACACTCTATTCTGTTAGGCACATTGCTAACGAAAAATTAGAGTAGCTGCAAGCATGGATGAGATTCTTGCAGATCCTGACTTGTTGTGATCTTTTGTTTTGACAGGAAACCATCAGCAACTACTCTCACTGAAGTTCTTCAATCTGTTGTGCAACCAACTTTTAATAATTTCACCTGGGCCATATTTCCCTACTTACTTTACAGGACTGTCACATAGGACTGTATAAACCTTTGTTAAAGCCAAAATATGTCACATCTATTTATTCCCTATTATCCATTAGGCCAATTACCCTGTCGAAGGAAAAAATTAGATTCATTTGACATGATTTGTTCTTGACAAATTCATGTTGACTGTTTATTATCACCTTATTATGTCCTAGGACCTTACAAACTGATACATTAATCTTTTGTTCTAGATATCAAGCACGGCCTAAATAGGATATTAGTCCTGCTTCTTTCCCCACAAAAGTTAGAACCATAGTAAAATACTGCAGAGTTATATTGCATCCTTATCCTCAAAAAAATCCTTCACTGTGGAAGGAAAGAGCTCTGTGGAAGAGCTCTTTTTGAATCCTGACAAATTCATACAGCTGAACAATATATCAATTCAGTGACATTCAGTGAATTCAACTCCTGATTTGCAGGGAAATATTACTACTGTTGTTATTTAACTCAATCAATAATTTCTGGCTCATATAATTGGAAATATTTTTAAACTGTATCATAATGGAATTCAAGTCTTGTGACTACATCATAATGCAGCCCAACCTTTCTTTAAAGGCAAACAGGATCATCACTCAGCCATCTCATTAAATGAGAGGGATGAAAAAAGTAATCGCTTTGCAAAAATTGACCTTGTTGACAGATACTGATAACTAGGTAACTTCATCAAATAATGAAATCAGAATGTGGGCAAAGGAAGATCACATAGTCAAGTCAAGAAAATTCAATAAGTGCTTTTTTTCTTTTTTTCCAGACCATTAGCAGAACATTTACTTCTACAGCTACCTGAGTTATCTTACTGAAGTTGGCTGGACTTCATTTGACAGATACTTTTAGCAGATATTTAATTTTTGCCATGAAGCATGCATTTACTGGTGCAATAGCTCTCAGCAGTGGACAACATCTAAAAGGCAACATAGGCACTTGCAGCTAAGCATATATTTAAACATTTCACCCTATATTGAATGCACAATGTGAGTATAAATGATATATCTTGATTTCTCTGAATAAAAAAAAAAAAAAATGTTTGAAATTAACTCCACAAAACCTGCCTCTGCTGTTCTAATGTTTTTTTCTCAGCATGGAGAGGCATTGGTTATTTGCACATTCCTCACTTCCCTTGTATGAGATTTATTTTTAAAAGAAATACTGAACACACAGCTGTCATGAAGATTTATATATAACTCCTTTACAAAGAAGCTAAATGATTTTAGACTATTGTACTGCCTTTTCTCATTTTTTGGAAATGTGATTTTGATACCCTGTAACCAAAAAAAGAAAAGCTCCGCTGTTCTTAAAGAAATCTGTAACAAAAGGGAGAAAATTGTGTATTCTATGCAAAAAAGAAAAATCCCACAGACCAGTTTTATTGTAAACATTTTCATAATATTGTTGTGTAGCAGGCAAATGGAATTTCTATTCATTACTCTCTGATAAAACCTATCTCCCGCATCTAAAAATAGAGACATATTGGTAGAATAGACACAAAGCCTAGGTTCCTAGACAGAAAAGCTATTTATTGTTGTTATGGATTTAAATCATGTTCAACAAAATACGACGAAAATGAAAGCTAGGAATATTGAGTAAATGAAAACTTTTTCATGATAATAGGAGAAAGAATTACACTGTGTGTGCCTGCCATTCATAGTAGAGTTATCAAAAAATGATAGCTAACAGCTCTTTTTCTTCAAAGTATGCTTTTCTTGAATCCCAATATTATATCTTTAGTTTAGCACATTTTTGCTTCAAACATGGGTGGACATTTCAAAATTATCTAAGCAATGGAGGAAAGAGCTCTGCCTATTCTCCTCACGTCACAGAAAAACATTCCTAAACTGCAGTGGAACTCTGACTACAAATTACTTCTTGAAAACCTCAGCAGAGCACTTTGTGCTTCTCAGCAGCAATAACTATAAGCACTGGAATGAGAAGAGATCGTCATAAAGATATCCACAAATCGCTTCTGTGTGGTAGTGAAAAGGGGGAGAGATATCATTTCAGGTTAATCAATGGGTGACTTTTGGATCACAACCTCTCCATCAATCAACACTGTGGTTGCTTTAAAACTTAGGTGAATATTAAAAGTGGAAATGAAACATACTCATCAAGAAGGTCTCCCCATTCCACAGAGATAATATTGATATATTAGGGAGTGGGGAGCATTAAAACAACCTTCTGAACTGTGTTGGCTATTTGAGTTCAAGCCTCTAACACCTGAAGGTGTGAAGGGACAGATAAATATCAGCTTGTCTTCCAAGAGTGTTCTGTGAACAGCTTAAATTAATATATTTCTTCTGAAACCAGTTTTTTGGGCACTGTAAGTGACTGAAAAAGGCCTCTGCTTTTTCCTTCTCTCTTCTTTGGAATCCTTTCTAAGAGCAGCAGAAAAAGAGTAGTATGGGAGCACAGTAAGCCTCTGAGTAAAAAGTATCAGTGTCCACTGATGCCCTGTTTGTTCCTACGTAGAAAGATTTTTACTTCAAACATTTTATTCTGGAAAATGCTTAGATCCTCTCAGCTGGAAAATTTTCCACTCCACGTATTAATCCGAGTTGTGTAACTGTTAATGACTAAGTAACTTTACTAGTGTGTTTATCTTCTCTTTTGTCTGGATATTTTTGCAGACAAACAAATGGTATACCCTCTTTGACAGGAGGTGTTTCACTCTGGTGTGTAACACTGAAGTATTTGATATCTCTTTCAGCTATATACTGTGTATGGTTCAGTGTGCATTCTTTTTCCCAAGACAAAGCTGAAAAAGCTGGAAATTTTGAATGATAAATTGGGCTGCTCAGTTGGTAAGATCCACTGTGGCCCAGAAGTCTCCATCATCCCCTCCTCATGAATGACTCAGTATCCACAGTCCTAATTTTGGCATCTGGCTTCTAAATGGAAGAGCCTAATTTAACTCTTCTATTTTCATCTGTGAGGGACATGACAGTTCCAGAGAGTGTATTACCCTTCCTTGCACCACTCTTTGAGAATTATGTCAGAGTTTTAAGAGAAGGTCCATTCAGTAAATGAACTAAATAACTTGGAATCATCAGTAAAATTAAATATGTGATGCTGACTGCTGAAATTGTGACTGAGATATTTTAAAAATTATTTCTGAGGGATAAAAAGCTGAGGGGCATGATAACAGCTACATTATTTTCACCCCCAAGTGGGAAAGCCCTAAAACTAGGTTTCAAGGTTCAATTTAAGTTTTTTACAAGCTCATGGCTTTGATAAATAATCAATAAACTAAAAATAGTACAAACTGTATACAAATAGCTGCCTATGAAGAAGTAGGAGCACACAAGAATTATTTCACTTCTTCCTGCGACTAGAATTAGGAAGGAACCTCATGGACACTTTTGGGTTTGACCTCACTTTAAATTCAAACATTTTTATTTTGACAGAAGTAACTTCCATATTTAAATTAAGAAGTGAATTAAAGACAGGAAGATTAGTTTCCACTAGCAATGCCCATGTGAAGAAACTTCCTGAAGAGACTAGAATAGCAGGAGAAAATTTATTCTACTATGTCAGGTTTTGTCAGCATACCCAGTGATTCTGAGAAGGAAATAGAAGAGTTAAAACCTAAGAGGTTTTTCTGTGACATGACAGGTATTACTTGGCAAGGAGCACCACAGCACAGGTTCCTTGGGTAATTATGGGATACAGGTTTCCTCAGTGTATTAGAGACCATCTCCAGTTCAGTTTGATCTGTTTCATTGCTGGACAAGTGAGAGGATGCAAGGTAGGAGCCAACTGAAGGTAAGCATAAACCAGGACTGGTAGAAGAATTAGGATCCAGCAAATATACTAGCCTTATTAGCAGTAATGGATCAGTCAATTTTTCCTCTTTACACTCAGTGCAGCACAACTGAAGTTGATGAGCTTGCAGGGATATATTGGCAGGGAAAATCTGGCTGGGTGTATAAACACTACCAAGCCATTGTGT
Source organism: Orthonyx spaldingii (assembly GCA_013397795.1). Classification (NCBI taxonomy): domain Eukaryota; kingdom Metazoa; phylum Chordata; class Aves; order Passeriformes; family Orthonychidae; genus Orthonyx; species Orthonyx spaldingii. The sequence continues at coordinate 560,330 of VZTJ01000298.1, forward strand.
TTATTTGAAACATCCTACAGCCTTTTCATCTGCTGAGCGACAAACTGAAATCACAACGTTTCATTTAGGTTCAATTTATGAAAATTATGGCACATCCTAGAAGATAAGTACATATTTCTAATCTGATACAAAATGATTGACTTACATCAGAATTGAATCTCAGCTGGCAAATGTTACATGATATGATTTGCTTTCTTCGATGAGGAAGAGGAACTCCAAATGTATGATTTATTACAGCTTTTTGAATTGGGTCCATCTGTGAAGAGAGAAGGAGAAAAATAAAAAGCTTTTGCTGTTCCACTGTGTGCTATACTATTTACAATCTCAAAACAGATTCTGCATCATGCCATACCATGATCTACAAAAAACTACTATTTTTCTTTGAAAATGAATATTTCTTCTTCACACAGTTATATAAAGAGGTTATGCAGAAAGGAACAAAGAAAGGTGTCATTAGATACTATTGAAATACATCTCTTTAGTTCAATTTTATATGCATCAATCTCCTTTTACTGAAGTAAAGCAAAAGCTGTAAATGCTGAACAAGTTTACCTATCCAAACACCACCTTGTGATTTTTATATCAGGGAAAAGTTAGTTCAATAAATAAAACAAGAATGTTTTAAATAAAATTACTAAGAAAAGGATTAATGAAAATGTGAAAGAATATTATGTACAAATAATTCCAGAATAGCACACAACAGCTCAGTATTATCAAAAAAATAACAATATCCCATGAACCAATAAATGAATCTCTTCCTTGAAACAACATCTGTGCAACTTATGAAAAATTCAAATCCTCCAAAGATCATTTTCACAGTCATTAGGAGGAAACTATTTTGAATAAACTCTGCTTTAAGGATGAATTTGGACTTTTATGAAAAGGATTGTTCTGAGCTAACTTCTACCAGAAGACTCATCTGCTAGTGTCTGCAAGTCAGTCCCTATGAAAAAATGTACAATTTTGGCAGAGCATTTCACAAATCTGCTCAAGGGACATTTTACTTGGAGGATTGAAATCACCTTCCCCAAATTCACTGAACAAGATGATTCTTATTTCTTTTTCATAAAAAATATTTGACAGCTACTTTAAAAGTCTGGTAATAGCTTTGCAGCAATTTGGTTAAGCCACTGATATTTCTTATCTTTAAAATGTTAAAAAATCACATATTTTGACTAATTCTGGTAACCAGTATTCACAGAGCACAATCTGTGTATGTCATGAAGAAAACCCCATCTTTCTCCATGCCCATGTCTCCATGATTCACTATTTTCTAGTCTGTTAGCAAAGGGTTATTTGATAAATAAAGAATCAGAGTTTTTCCTTAGAGTAATCAATTATTCATGAAAGCTGTAATGGTACAGTCCTGGCCTCTATTGCAGTGAATCCAGCACAGATCACTACAGAATTTTTGCATCACCTGACAGCTGTTCAGTGTCAGATATGAAATAGGTCTTTAAATTAATTCCTTTTGAAAAGAAAATCAGAAGGAAAAAAAAAAACAACCTAATCGCACACACACACAAACCTCCCAAACAAGCCAAGGAAAATAGCAGAGATTTATAGAGTGGTAGAATGGCCTGAAAAAAAATTCTCAGTTTGAGTAACGACCAGCATAAAAGAACACCAATCCCACCTAGAAACTAGGGATACCACTGTAACATAACCCCAAAATAACACTGATGGCTAAGGGCAGAGTACATCAAGCCCTGAAACACAACAGCAAATTGTGCAAGACTTTCTGCAGTGATCAAACCATGTTCTAGGGGCACTCATTTTACTGAGTAATATGATCTCAAAAAAGCCCACAATCCAAAAATACTGTTATATAGACCAGAAAGAACATCACTACATGGGAAAGTAAATAAATAGTAACAACTCTTCTTTTTTTGACTGCTCCACTATCTGAGAGGTGAATTCTTATGCCAGCAGAATCGATAGACCTGTATCTTGCTATTTTTAACACTAAAGTATGACCTGGCCTTAATTGATGCTAATCCTGTGTTGTTTAAGTTTGGAGAAATTCTGTTCATTTTGCCACTGCAGGTGTAAAATAATTAGGGAAGCCTCTAGTTCAGATATATGAATAAGTCAGCACATGGTAACAAGAAATTGTGCAATTCCTTGACCCAGTGTAACTGTTTGCTTTCACATTAACCACAGTTATGAGATGCTTTGGAGAGCTTTTTGTTCACTTTCTCAAGTTATGGCACTTGTAACATAATGTGAAATAACGGCCTTCAGTGTTAACATATTAGTCTTTCTCATTATCTGACAAGTGCCCATTATCACACAATGACTTGAGAAAGCCAACAAAGAAGTGTTCTAAGGGTTAAATGAAAAGCACTACCATGGTTCACAAATGGAAAGACTTATATTTTTTTAGTTGGATTTACCCCTGTTCAGAGTAAGTATTGTAGTTCCAAATGAGGTTGGATTTCTGAGGTGACTGATGCTTACATATTGAGAATGAGACAATTTTTTTTTAGAATTAAAAAGATCATGAATGTGTAGAATAGTTACTCTATGTTGTACTTAATTTTATTTTGATCTCATGGGAAAATGTGGGGTTTCTTTCCTAATAAGACTAGAGATTTTGTCTTGTTTATCTGCTGACACAGAAACCCATCTGCACCCTTCCCTTTGAGTTTTAAAAGATGAAGGCTTCTAGATATAGAGTTACACGGCACTACTGTGAACAGGACGATTTATATTTTTGGTTCTAAATGAAGAAATGTTCTGGATAGGTTTCAAATTAATTAATAATAACTGCTTCAAAATAATAATCCCTTCTCTGCCAGTTCAAAGAATCATAGAATTGTTTGGGTTGGAAAAGACATCATAGATTATCTATTTCCAACCCCCTGCCACAGGCAGGAACACATTCCACTAGCCCAGGTTGCTCAAAGCCCCATCCAGCCTGGCCTTGAACACTTCCAGGGATGGGAGAATTGTTCTTTGATACTGCAAAGCACAGTTAAACTTAAAAACTGTGCACCAGTTTCCAATAAAGTTGAGACAGAATGCTTGAGGGGTATTTAACATTATTATTTTTCCCTGGAGATTTCATTTGGGAAACATCACCAATCCATAAATTCCAAACAAACATCCAAAAGCACCTGATAAGCCTCCACAAGTTTTATGCAGGAAATCTGAGAGACAACAGAATACTTAGGTGCAGCATGATAAGGACTCAGATCTCACAGATACTGGAAGACAAAGAGGAGGCCTGCTGAGAGTCAGAGGAATAGAGGTAGCTGATTGCAGAAAATAGAGAGCAAGAATTGAAGGGAAGTATAAACAGGGAAATAATATCACATAGCTGAGATAATCAGCAAGTGGTGAGATACTTTAAAGCATTTCCAAACACTTCTAGGCTTACTGAACATTACTTTACACATATAAATTATGTTTCAACTTATGTAAGTGGTATGCACTTTCAAAATAAAAGTTATCATGATAAACTTTGATAAAATCTGCTTTTTACTCATTGCCAGTGCTATTTTACAAGCACTGCATTTTAGTTTTCAGATGAAACTCATTTAATTTATGCTCATTTAAAGTGAAGGACAGAGAAGTTTGCGATTGACATGAAAGATTATCATTCAGCTGTCAAAGCCGTGCAGAAGGCCAAGGGTGGGCTAGATGTCCCTTTACTTCCTCTTGACAACATACTTGCACTGTAAGTTACAACACAAAGAGAGTTTGCTCTGAGAGCTGCACTGTGTTTGACTTGTCCATCACCTTTTGACTTTCTACTCTCCAGCACTAGGCATTACCTACACGTCACACTTTTCCGTGTGGTCAGTCTAGGCATAGCACAGTGCTCAGGGTTTACCGCAAACCACAAGATGACTATTAGAATGGGCAATGAAGATAAATATAAGAGTTAATTTAATTAATTTTTTGTTTGTTTAAATACATGCACATCAATTACATTGTCTGTGTTTTAATTATTCAAGCTGAAATTTTGATGAAATTATTCAAGATGAAATGTTGACAAGATGATATGTTTCATGTTCTTTGATCAAATACCGTACTCCCTTCCCAGAATCTTCAGGAACTTACTATACTTCAGGAAAATCCAGGCTTAAACCAAGGCCATGATAGAATTTAGCCACTTATTCCATATTCTTAGCTTTGACCCTATCACTATAATTTGATTTTGCTTGTTTTGAATTCAGTCTTGCCAGACCTATGATATTAGCTGTATTCCTTGTTCTTGTGCTTACTGTAGAGCATGAAAATGTTCTTTATTTTGTGGGCTGCAGATGAAAGGAGTGGCTGTTGCATTAACTTTTCTGGAGGAGACACCTACCATGAAATCATCATCAAGAAGTTGACCCTTGTTATCCTACCTGCCTGGGACACTTTTCCAGAATCACCATAGCTGCTGTCCTTGAAGGCTTTCTGTAGCCAAGTCTTCATTTCATTAAATTTTCAGTAAATATCTGTGTAATGTAGAATCTGGGATGGTATATTTTACATACAGAGAAATCCGATCCTTTGGAAAGGTAAATCTTACATAATTTCCCCAAATAATTTCTAAGGGTTTTCTTTTGTCTCTGTTTGTGTGTGTCTGTGTGTGTGTGTGTGTGTGTGTGTGACAAATTGTTTTATGCTCAATTTGAAATTGAAATACATAGGTCTTCCTGAATTCCAAAAAAATTTTTAACATATCTATAACTTTTATTAGTTGTTTTTCTGTGACTTCTTATCCCAGAGGCATAAGACTATGCCTAAGTTAAAAACAACAACAAACCAAGAGCAAAGGAAAGCATGCAAGTTTGATCTGCAAAGGCTCAAATCACAAAAGGATATAAACCAAAGGGACTTATACTTCAATTATGTATTAAAACCAAAAGGTATGATATGAGAATTTCACATGCTTAAGGTTTGTGGTAAATTAACTGAAATTCACTAATGTCTATAAATAAAAGCATCCAGGTCAAAGGATGATGTGGATGCCCAGAGCCTGTTCAGAGCATAGAGTAGGCCTAAAGCAATCAAAATAGGAAAGTATTTTTACCTCAAGATCAAAGAAATTAGCTGAAAAAGATTGACTCAGATCACTATGGTCTTATACTAAGTGAGCAGAAAAGCATGCCAAGTCATTGAAGCTCTCTGGAAAAAATTGCTGCAGACCATTTTAGAAGTAATTAAAGACAAAAAAATACCCACCAAAAGCCCGACTTTCATTACTTGAACAGCTACATGAATTTAGTGAACAGAGGTACCACCAGCTCCCAGAACTTCTCAAAATCCAGATGCTAACATATTTGGTAATAATATTACAATGTGTTTATTTGGCCTCATTTTGTACTTTCTAATAAATATACTTGTAGAAATCCAGACCAATGGCAAGAAACCATACTCAGAATACATATACAATTATATATATACATAATTATAATAATTATATATAATTACTCATAATATGATTCCTTTAATATTATTTTCATTGTAACATTGCATTGTGCTAGGGCTGTAACATTGATAACAACTACAGATAACTCAGTGCGGGCTCCATTCATTCATTCTCTTACGTTCCAACAAATAGTGAAACTAATAAGAGCACTGGAAACAGTTTAAAACCTGTATCAATCTTTGCCATTGCCAAGCAAAAATCCCAAAACATCACGTCCTCCACATTATACTTATTGGTCAACCTGATGCAGTTTTAACACCAACCGGTTCAAACATAAAACTGCCTACTCAATGATTATTGTGCCATACTTGCAGAAGCACAGAAAGGTTAAGCTGTAGGAATGCTCCTCAATGGTGTAAAGTCACTGTAATTTATAACTCAGGGACTCTTAGAGCCATAAATTTTCTCTCAGCATAATTTAACTATTTCAAAGTGAAAACTGAGCAGTTCCTCTGTGATCTCAGTGGCATCAAGAATTCACAGACATTTCCCCTGAAATCAGTTGCAGAGATGCAGCAATACTATATTAGATATACTTCATTTTTATATTAATACTTATGCAGAAACTTTGATATTTTGGTCCCGGACTTTCAGATTTATACAGGCTGTATAGACTGCCCATGTCATGGGCACTGTGCAGCTGAATGGGAGCTACTTCTTCTCCAAGAGATACTTGGCATCTACTGCAGTTGCATTTTCAAGTTGTACAAAGCATGTGCAACAGGTCTAAAAGTTCCAGGAAAAGCGTGGACTACTGGTTGTCACACACTGCAGTTCATTTCTGTGTGTGCACAGCTGTCTCAATGCTCGTAAAAGTATTTATTTAACTAAGCATATTAAAAAAAAACATATCTGTGCACAACATGATGCTTTCCAGAAGTGTCAGACCTATAACTTACAATCTACCTGACACATCCTTAATATCCTGGTGACCAGGTCAGAAATAGAACAGTTCAACAACAGCTCAGCGATTTGATCCTAATTATATTTGACATTCTGTATTTCCATAAGAAATAAGTCCCATTGCTAAGGTTGGCACTCCAGGGTTGTTTTTTTTTTTTTTTTTTTCTAAAACTACATTAATCTGTGAATAAGAATCTTATAAACTAGTTAAAGAACACAATTCAAAAGGCAAAAGGAATGATGGGAAGAGCTTAGTAAGCATAATTAAACATACACACAAAAGAAAGGATGTTCAACAATATTTTGGTTTCATGTACAAATAAAACAATATGATGTCAAAGTTAAAATACATGTTCTAGATGTGCTACCATGCATGGTTTATTCTTTTACAGCTAATTTATTCAGTATTGCCCTAATAATTATGGTGAATAATTACGCAGAGTGTTGAACTCAGCACTACACATCTTTTCTTAGGGTCTACCATTTCTGTTCTTATCATGGAGAGAGGACAGAACTAACCTGATGCTTTCCATGTATATAAACAGAAATATTACTCATCCTTAAATATGTTAAATATAACATAATTCATAAAAAACATTCGCATCAACTACAATAATGTGCAATATTTACAGAATAATTACTTTTCTTTTAAAAAGTAGTATCCATCAAAAATTGCTGTCACTTCCCAAACAATGTAACAGGTAACTCGAACAGTACTACAGAATGAATTCCCAAAATAAACCTTTTATTCTTTTGTTGAAATCCTGTAAAAGTGTTTCTGTCTTTTTTTTTTTTTTTATCCTGATGGAGCAATTTAAGGTAGCAGTTGTCTAGTCACCTTTCTGATGTGACTCTAGTATTTATTCCCTTCTTTTTGTTATTTTTTCTCTTGTAGATTTTTCCACTTGGAAATGAGATGCTGAAGCAGCAGCAGTATTTCTGGCAAACTTCTTGAATATACAGAAACCAGTCAGAGCAAAAGGATTTGCATTCACAGTGGTATTGCGCACAAATACTGTCACCACAGAGAGATTATGCAAATCCTTATACTCTGATTGCCTAATAATGGTTGTCAGTCAAAAGACAAGAATTTGCATATGCTAAGGCTAGTGAGAAATAATCACACAGTGATTATGCTAATCAAACACACTAAACAACATGTGAAGGACTGTCAAACTGGAACAAATCTGTGTATGTATGCTAAATACAGAAACACAGTGCTAAAAGAACATTAAGGTTGCTGATCAAGCCCTTAAAAACATGAAATGCCTATAAGCCTTAATTTGACACCTTCATGAATTTATATTTTTGAAATATGTTAACATATTTTCCCCAAAAGGTGTTGGCTTTCTTCTGTTCAGAAGATGGACAATGTTCCCCTAATGAGCAACTGTTCAATATTGTGTTTTGTCCAAGAGGTTCATTGAATAAATCTAAACCTCATTTACTATATAAACTTGAAACCTCACTCCTAATGGAAATTATCTGCCTATTCATTGGCTCTCCTACAGTCTTCACTGGCACAGGATGTGAGTAGTTCACAAGTATAATTAACTTATTTTGAAAACTTCTTTTTTAGATAGGAGATGATATTTTCTCAAAAAGAAACAATAAAAATTGTACACCAGTTTCAGTTACTTCAGTTTAATATACCTGATAGTAATTACTATTATATAGTAATTACTATTATATTGCCTTTCCTATGTTCCCCACACAGTTCCTGACTCTGGATTCCTCTGTGAAGGGGCTACACAGACTAAGCACAGCTTTACAACTGCAAGTTGAACTTACAATCCATAAAGTTGTCTGGAAAATGTTTAAGTGACTTGCCTAACCTCCCTCAGAACAACTCTCTGGAGTGGTATTCAACTGTTTTTCTAAAATGGGATAGCCCTTACTTTAGTCCTATCTCATTCAAAATATGCTTTCTGGTTTATTCAACCAACAGAGCAAAAATACTATTGATAATAATCTTCTAGCTACGAAACCATGATTGATGCTCAGTGCTTATCCAAAGGAAAAGTCTATCAGACCTAAAAGATTCTCCCAAAGGAGAGAAGATGAAAGGCATGTTTATCATACTGCTCAATTACCTAGTGGACAACACTCAATACAACAATTGTAGCATAAGAACAGACCAACATGAAACAGATCACCTTGAAAGTGAGAGAATTACTCATTCCACTTCTAGTAGGCATTACCCAAATGGTGTGGAAAGAAGGAGTAGATTACTTCTTTTATTTACTCTCTTAAGTGAGCAGTGGCAGATGGTAAAAATATGATTAAACCCAAATTAATTGCTTAAAACAAAAAGAGATAAATGTTATACTCTCCCTAAAGATATATCTAAAGATACCAATAAAGATAAAAACCTAAGGTTCACAAACACCATTTGTTTTCTTAGGTTCAACCAGGAACAAATGAAAAATGAGTTAATGAGAAAAAGAACACATTAAAAAAAGTTAAGGGCATTTTCATGTTTTGTGCTCAAGAGTTTGGAACAAAAGGTTGGCAGGCCTAATGAGGGTTGCACAACAAATTCCCAATAGCATCATTCATATGTGAATATATTTCAGAAAACTGTACCAAGTGTTATAATTGTTATTTAATAATAGTGAGTCTTTCTAATCACAACAACAATAAAAGCAGGATGTGTGCCAGACAGAGAACTGACACAGAGGCACTTGATTCACTCTTACAAGTGAATTGCTTACAAGCACCATAGTGCAAAGTGGTCTCTGAAAACTACTACATGTTTTTCAGAGAAGTGACTGTGTATGTATGTGTTTAAAGACTGAGAAAATAATTCTGCAATGCAAAGTTCCTGTTCACACTGCTATGCTTTTTTAGCTATTTAAACAACTCTTCCTATTTGCCATTTTTATTCTGGTGACTCCAAAGAGATCATTAGAACTAATGCATAGAGTGTAACTGGAATGTTTAAAGATATGTATTCTTAACTTAAAAAAATCATGGGATGCTCCAGGCATTATTAAAATACTCTATCAAATCTATAATTTTATAACATTTCAATGCATTACAAAATGTTAGTGTGTTAAGATTTAACAGTGGGAGAAGTTACAACTTTCAAGCCATACTTGTAGAATCAGAAAATAACAAACTAAAAGGGACTCCAACATATAATTTAATCCATACATCCCATCACGAAAGGAAAAAATTATTATGGGGACAGAATAATTTCATCCCAGGTTCTGGTGGATAACACTTGAGTGAGCACATATTTTCAAGAAGCAAAGGCTAAAATACAGCAACTGAATGCTGGAGAGAAAGATATTTCCCAGATTCTCATTTTATAATTGTTTCAGTGTAAAACACTTCAACATTTCAACTGAACCATTTTACAAAGCTGCTCTGCTTGTTTAGCCACTATACTTCTGAAAACCCCTTACAAGAGAGTAATTAGAAAATTATTGCATTTTTCTCTTGGCTTATAATAGATAGTCTTTTTTCAAAATAGTCTTTTTTCAAAACCTGCTACAAGTACTTCACTTCAGGTGAAAGCAGAGATATTTGCTGGTGTAATTATTTGACTACAGGTGCTTTTTTTTTTTTAACCCACTCCCTTCTCTTGGAAGAGAGTTCTACTCTCCTTTTTATGAAAATTCCATGATATAAAACCATGTGACTAACTGTCATCATTGTGCCTCACATCTGGAGATTCAAGACAATTTTATTAAACTAATTGCACCACCAGCACTCAATACAGAAAAATAATGCTCCTCACACTCTTCACATATGGGAACTGAGGGCTATAGTTTGCACATGTAGCTGAATACACCCTTGTAACAGGTCATGGTTAAGTATGAGGGTAAATTATGTGTATGGCTATATTCATAGCCCTCATATAGATCACTTAAGAGCATTATATCTCCTTGCATGCAAAGAATACTTTAATTTTGCTCAGCTCATGGATTCTGGACCACAGGAGAAGTCATTAACCTGTCTACTCCCTCCATAACATGATTAGCTCTAAAACCGGCCTGATTTTTTGAACCACGATAAGACTGAATGTTCAGGATACTCATTTACATTAAGAGAGAGAGGAACATGAAATTGGAAAACAGAAAAAAAATTATTGTAATTTCTCGATACAGCTTAAGAGCTTACATAATAATGTAAACAAACTTTGCTCTTCTTAGTAACTATGTGTGCATAAACAACATTAGAATTTGGTACTAAGATGAGCAAGATCCCAAGAAGATGAAGGAAATAGGTGATCAAAGGTGATTTGCATTTTAATAAGGTATTTCTAACTGAAAAATTAAGATCAACCTGGTTTCTTCTTCAGACTCTCTAGGATGAAAAAAGCAGGAAAGGAAGAGAAGAAATAATTTCAAACAAAAGGACATTATTACACTACTAACCCAACTCCCTACCAGTTGAAATGTCTCATTTTCTTCATGGTAAAAAACCAGGACTACATTCCATTTTGATGAAAAGAACACACTTATACCTTCACTGGGTACCTACATTGTGACTGTACTTTTCCAGTAATTCTCTACAGATTACCACTGAGATTCATTCCAACTCTCCTGTCAGTCTTAGTGACTAAATCATTAGTGCAATCCTGAGTGCACTGAACAGCTGTGGAGAATATAGTTATGGCTCATTCAGTACTTGAAGTGCTTTAATCCCTTCCTACCCATCTCTGAAATGTGATGCATTAAATAATTCTCAGCATGTTTTTATATCATTTGGAAAAAGATGAAACGTTAAAAGTGTACTTTTCCATGCAATTTCATCTTTGATGTTTTATCTGAGTGATATACCAAAATTAAAATTTAGAAAAAGGTACTGCCAGGGAAGTACCAGTCTGACCCTGACATCTGAGCTTTTTGTAGATCAAAACAGAACTAAATGAAACAAAGGAAGGAAAGAAATCTGTTTTACATGTGTGCATATAGAATTACCTGTCTACAGGTTCAAGATACCTCAAAACAGGCTTAAAATATCAATCGCCCCTTCTTCCAAGAGTCTACTAATATAAATAAACATTAATATACCTACAAAGACCAAAATGTAGAGTTAGTAAGAGCCTTTGGTTTCTGGCACAACTTTGGTTACTTTCACTTTTGTGAAAGAATATCATAAGGTGGAACACTTTCACTTCTTTACTCTCATGGCAGAGTGTATTGGTCTGGACTAGTTCATGCATTTTCTTGAATTCTCTGAGTGTTTAAAGTTGTTTCATGTTGATTTTGTTCTTTATATGATCTTAGGTCAAGCAAACTCCAACTGGATGCTCAGATCAGCTCTGACTACACTGGTGACATACAGATCCTGACACACACAAGGTAGTCAGAGGTTCATTGACCAGGTGAGGACTGTGAGCTCTGGTCCAGTAAGTAAGAAGGGTTGTTCTGTGTCCCTCCAGGCTGGAATCTCAGACGAACTAATACATGTAGATGGGAACTAGAATTTAGGCAAACATGATTGGATGAAGCAGTTAGACACTGAGCTGCTGCAGGCAAGCAGCCCTGACAATTTTTCCATCTCCTCAGCTGACCCCTGCTAGCAGGACAGCATCACTTCATGTTCAGTGAAACTATGAAACATTGAGTCTTTAGAACTAGTGAGGCTGAAAAGGATTTTGTGTATTTTATTAAACACAATAGAATGTCTCATCTGAGTATTTCCCTTTACAAAGGCCATTTACAGACAGGTAATTAACATATGAAAACTGAGCTGTACTAAAACTTTTGGCAAATCCACTTGTTCCTATGCACAGCCTTATGACTTTGCACTAGACAGCACAGGCATAACTGATTCAAAATCATCCATGTCTGGAGTACATCACACAAGTACCCACGGATGTGAAGGCAGGCAATTTTATTGCCTGTGAACTGTGTAGTTGTTGTCTGCAAGTCAAGTCCTTAAAGACATCTATGCTGCTAGCATATCTTTTCAGAAAAGAAACTCCATGATGCACAAGCAGGTCAGCTTTCACTATTTTGAAGATTTCACTTTTTATGCACTGTTTAAGGCCTATGGATATCGTAAGGGTGCATTGTCTCCATTTTTATAGTAAAAGTTCTGCCCTGGGGATATCTAAAACACAGAATAGGTATGAGGGACATGATACGATAGCAGCAACTAATGAAACAACTCTGAAAAAATGAAGAAGACATAAAACATGCAGTGCAAATCCCCACAGTGTTTGCTCCTGTCTTCTTAGATGTCTTCAGGGCTCTCAGCCCTGTGAGTAGTTATATTTTCTACTCAGTTAATTATCTTTGATTATAAAAACAACATCACCAATGAAAACATAATTCCTCTGGCTACTGTAAAGTTCTTTATACTGATGTAATATTAGAGATGAACTTTGTCCCCCATGACTTATTCCTGCTTATCTTGACACTCTGATGGAACAAGTTCAAACCAAGGCTTGACCTTGGATCTCAGCTTTGACAATTATGATTAGATCTTAATACACACTGCACACATTCATGGACCAGGATTAATCATTAATGATCAAGATCTCTGGGACACACTTAAGAGGGCAGGAAATATTATCCTCATCTTACACACAGGAACTGAGAGTAAGTAATGGTTCAAGGTCACTGTGGAGGTCTGTGCCTGAATGCAGAGTTGAACCCATCACCTCTTCCACCAACTCCTTCTTGCTAGTTCAGAGCAGCATTCTTGGTCAACCCTCACCACACTTTGTGTCTTTTGGTTCTTGTTTCAAAAGACAGTCTGACTTTTACTCCAGCAGCTCTCATGAACAGCTGCAGGCACAAACAGTTCTGCTATGGGATAGGATAACTAAAAAAGTACTTCAGGAGCAGCTGCAAACTCCAGTGCTTCAACCCTTCTGCTTTTCCTGTGTCTTCCTAAAAAGTGCTGCTGCCTTTTCAGGCACCACTGAGAAAACTCCACTTATTGTTATCTCCTTGTAATTTGCATAGCAGATTGCCTCTGCAATGGCTGTGCCTATACCTTGAAAGAAGAGGAAAGTAGGAGACTCAAATACAGAATTAAAACCAATAGCGTTGGTTGTTATACTGAAATGGACTTGTGTTTGTTTTTCCTTCCACACACAATAAATCCATGTTATTATAAAAGGCATAAATGTAATCGTCCACTTGAATTAATGATTGGAAAGGTTTTTTTCATCTTTCCCCCTTTACGAAATCTTAAGTTCACATTCCACATGAGGAGACACACAGCACATTTGCAGCATGCAGCAGTGTCATTTAATTCTGAAAATTCCAATATGTTCTTGAGAATCATCATGATTACAAATGGCATTTCTGAACCATCATCATTCAAGGAACTGCTTTTAGTTTACCTTTCAGATTTATGATTATTTAAATGGCATTACCAATGCAAATTCTTTCTCTCTGACACTCCTTGCCTTTCTCATTATTAACTGCAACTGGAAGTTTAACGACTTAAGTAGCATTATGCATTTATCAGGGTGGGGATTTGTCACATCAGTTTTCTATTGATAAGACAATACTACACCAAAGGCACACAACCAACACCGGGTTACCTCACTTTTTTCTGATCAAATCCATAGATAAACAAATAGAAAATCCCTGCGTTGCAAAAGCTTTTATGATACCAGGTTGGTCAGGTTTCCCAGCTGTTAACATTAAACCTGAACTCAAGTAGAATGTGCCATTTCCTGGCTGCTGTCTGCAAAACCAGCAACACATCAAATCTGCTTCTGAGACTAGTATCTGAATTTGTACTCTTGTTTGGCCCGATGACTTTAATGTGAAAATCACAATGACGTCTTCTGCCCTCCACAGAAATGAGACAGAAAATACATGTGCTTTCCTTAATATGCTTTGATCAGAATGAACACCTCGCTAATGGTGGTCAATTACTATGCAAATATCCAGTAACTGCACCAGTCAAAGGTAAAACATGTTACAAAAGGCATTTTAAAAGACTCAACAAACCACAAGCCAAATAAAACCTAAGAACCCCCAAGTAAAACCAGAAATGAGAAATAACTAGTACAAGGCACAAGTTAATTATTAAGAAATGGAGAAAAACTTTTTCAGTCTAAATTTTCAAAATCTATGTTGTTTACAATGATATAAATATAAAAGAGTAAAGCTGCAACTTTAAACTGGCACATTACAAGTCCTGTGTTTCTATAATTATGCTTTTGCTGTCTAAGATTAATCAGGGTAGTTAATGATGCAAAAAATTACATTTATAATCCAGTCTGAATACAGCTGTACTGCAAGCTATGATCTAAGTGCCATTAAGGTAAATGGAATTAATGGGCTGTCCCTGGCAATTTTTATATCTATCAGTTACTAATTAACATTCTTCTGCAAAGAATAATTTATGGGGGAAAAATACATACAGAAGCAATAATATTAAAACTTGCAACACAGAGTGGTCACAGGGTAGCCATGCAGCTGTAATAGACAATGTGTTGTGCTCATTTCAACAGAGAAGAAGAAAGTGCCAACTGGCACTGCAATCAGTGAAATCTTTTATGTTAAGTCATTTATTTTATATTGCAGCAAATTGTTACTGCCAAGCATGAACTTTTGTGAGAAATCTCAACTTCAGATAATAATGGAAGGACTGAGCAGAAGCAGCAATAAAAGCTTGGTAGTTAAATTAGCTACTAAGAAAAATGAACACTGCGTGTTATCTTTGTAGATAACAGCCCATTTGCTGCTTGCAGCTTGATTACTGATTTTATGCATTCAGTACTTGCATAAGTTTTAAAAGTATTCCTGTAAAACCTTTACCACAATCTTATTGTAGCTCCTTGTATTTTTGACTTTATGACATAAAAAGCACTACATAATCCTTTATGGTCCTTTTTGAAATCCTCCTTATCTTCTTGCCTGTGAACCTACGCACCATCATTTCACATACCAGGAACTAACAATAGAGAATAAATCTTACAGTGAACACCAGAGCTCCAGAGGCTATTATATGCCTCCTCTTTTTTTGAAACAAAACAAATTTAAAAAAACCCTAAAACATACCAACAGAAAAACACCCAAACCCTTCATCCCCCTGCCTGTAAAAATGCCCCTAGGAACAGGCAGACAGAGAAGTTAGTAGTAGAATCAAAATCAAAATCTAATGGTGATTAGACATCTGAAAAGTATTCCCCACACTTAAGGCAGTAGTAGTTAATGGTTTTAAAGGAATATCGAGATATTTAGGTTTACTTACATCAAGAAAGCAAACACATTAATCATTCTGAATTTATACTTGCAAAAATCCAGCTTAGAGTTAATCTTTCAAATCCCTGGTAACAGTATTACTCCAAGCAAACATCATTGAATTAGGCTGATTTTAATCTTCCCAGACCCTGACCAAAAATGATATGTAACTATGACAAGCTATATCACTACCAAAAATGGCAAAAATAATATTACTGGTATTTATAAGTGAGATTCATTATGCAATAATAGCATTCTTTTAATTTCATACTTATTTTCTATGTCAGTCATGACAAATCTTCAGTTTATAATACCAACATGACAATTCACACTAACCACAATTTACTGCCTTCAAATCAAAGTTGTAAAGCAACACTTAGGATATTTGCATTTTATTATAACTTAGTCAGTAAGATGCCAGTGATAAAAAATATCCTAACTTCCCAACTTACATAAACAGTTATTTTGAGCATACTGTAGATAATTATCAGATAAGAATTTAATTAATTCACAAAGACTTAGTCTTATTTATCACATGGGGAGAAAAACCCTGAGTTCTTGAAAACAAAAATTATACTGCTATCAAAAATATGGTGTATACTGGTAAGAATTCCATTCTAGTGTTTAGGAATAAACATTAAGCATTCTAGCATGCTCTCTCTTGTGTTTATCATCTCCTGTGTATATCCTCTCCTTCCTTTGTCTCTCCACTACAACCCCCCAAAATTCAGAATTGCCTGTCTGGACTGTAGAATTTTAGGTAGAAGGGCAAGAGAATTTTGTTAAAATAAAATACGGATTCAGAAATATTGATAAGCTTGCAGATAAAAGTAGGAAAAGTCTATAAACCCAGTATCGAAAAATACAACAGACCTAGTGAATTTGCCACTTCAAGAGCACAAAGAGAAATTTCATTTTTTCTGAGGGAATGGAATGAGATAATAGATAAATCTTGTCAGAATAGATCTGACTGCATTGCGGTAAATGATAAAGTAGGTGTCCAATATTTTCATTATACAGGTTGGCACATTTGCAATATAACTAAAAATACGACACATAATGTCTATTCAAATCAATGCTTTTAAAAAAAGTTCTTTTAATGCTTTTGATTACAAAGCATACTCAGATTAAGAAAAACCAAAACCACAAAACAAGCCATCACCACACACTTTAAAGCTTTTCTCTGGTGCTCTCTGTGCTAGTGCATTAAGTATTTTATTGCAGGATCTAGTGGTGCTTCTATACTGATGGTTTTGGCAGGCTTCCCCACTGTAAACTTCTTTGTTTAGGAATTTATTAATTTATATAAGGAATATAATATTTAGGAATATATATTGAATGATATGCTTTTGCTCTGAACTTTATAGAAAGGAAATGAAGCTCTTTTCTAGGGAAATATTTATTGACCTAAAATCAAAGCAAATGGAAACATCATGTAAAAGCATCTTTAAACACCGTGTCAAAGACAAATATTTTTGTAATGCAAAAGGAAGATAAGTAAGACAATTACATGATAATATGGTTCAATCTCTTTAGTTATTTGCTTTTAATAGTGAATATTATGTTAGCAAGAGAGCTGGACTGACTGTTCTGACAGTGGAGTTCTGTCTTTTAGTCACCTATAATGAAATGTGCTAATTCACCAGAAGTTGCTGGGTAGCAGGTCATTGTGCATACCTTTGATATGCAAATTCATGCTTAAATGCTTTGAAGACCTAAGGCCTCAAGTCGGTACTGGATCCTCAGCAATATAACATCCTATCCTTTGGTGCTTTATCTGAATGCTGTCTTACAGAAAACTCTACCAAGAGCCGGGCAAAATAGTGCTCATTCTGCAATACCTCAGTGTGAAAAGCAAGTTTTTAGCTAGTTGATAAGCTAAAGAGAGTCTTCATCATTCTTACTTATGTTATGTGCTTGTTGCCACACTGTTTCAACCAACGTGAAACAATCAGAGTATCAGACTTCCAAAGGTTTCACAGTCCTACAAATGTTGTTATAAACATCTAATTTTTAAATTTAATAATCTTAAATAATTAAGGCATATCAATTTGCATTACATATGGTGGTAGACCAATGTTTTACAGTTAATCTGCATTTGTCAAAATAAAGGAAAAAAGTTCATTGTGTCATGGTGCAAAAACATAGACATAATTGCAGGAGTGACAAAATTCCAATTTCATAATTCAGTAATGAATCTGCTAAATTAAGCAATTCTATTATGTTAGGATGGTAGCTCAAGGTCGTGGAAGCTAAGCACTGGAATGGATGGGTCAAAGAACTACTTATGGTCAACAAGCCCAAAAAAGTTCTGTAAAGGATAAAATTCCTCAGGAAGTTAAAGAGGTTTCATCTCAGACCTACTGCTTATGCACCTACTACTACTCACCTACTAAGCTCTGACTCAGTTGTTAATGACCCAGGGAAGCTCTTATGCCATACATCTTCTCCTCTAAGTTTACCTCTTTGAAAAGCTATCTAAAAAATTATTTCCACAATATATGTTCTTTGGGGACAGTTACAATTACTGACATGCACCTCTGAGGTGAAAAGCACCTTGGTTTTCACTTTTCTCTGGGTGGATGCCAGTGAGTCAAATGAACACACTGAATCTCACTGCTGCCATTGTTGTTACACTACACCTGTGTGTGCTGACCAGCTCGAGAAAGCCTTTCAAGGTGCCCATGACAGAAGTTGGTAAGAGGCCTCAAACGGTTCCTCACAGGCAAAGGGACATCTCTTGCCAGAAGGTTCACAAAAGTAAAGAGAAGGATCCAGACTACCCAATGTGTGCAGATTTGACTTTCAGGTTTACCTTGGTACTTAGGGAATTCAGTTACCTGTTTGGAAGCAACATCTAACCCGAGGTGCTGTGGTACAACCTGGCAGGCAGCTAAACATTACACAGCTGTTTGCTCACTTTCCCCCAGTGAGACAGAGGAAAGAAACAAAAAAAAGATAAAACATAGTGGTTGAGATAAGTACAGTGTAATAGGACAGAAAAGGAAGGTAAATTAGCAATAAAGGTAAAAGAATATGCAAAATTAATGATGTACAATTCAATTGCTCACCACCAGCTGACTGATGTCCAGCCTGCCCCCAAGTAGCGAGCTGCCATGCCCCAGACAGCTCCTCCAAGTTGTGTTGTTCAGCATGATGCCATATGGTATGGAATATCCTTTTGGCCAACTGGGTCAGCTGTCCCAGCTGTGTCCCCTTACTAATTTCTCATGCATCCCCAACCTCCTTGTTGGCACAATGGTGTGAGAAACTGAAAAATCTCTGACTTAGTGTCAGCACAGCTCTGCACCAACCAAAACATCAGCAGGTTATCAAGATTTTTCTCATTCTAAATCCAAAATACAACACTGTACTATTAGGAAGAAAATTAGCTCTATCACAGCTGAAACCAGGTCACAGAGCCAGGAGAGAAAAGTTTTCCTTCTACGCTTTTCCTCCTCAACTTTCCCTGACAATGTGTCAAAGTATTTGTTCTTTGTTCCCTCACCTTTTCTGCCTCAACAGGATTTTTTAATGTCCTAAATATTTGTTTTTGCTCTTGGAGTCTTGCCTGCAACAACACAAACTTGTTAACTGAGATGGCAACAGGAACATCAATATTTTCTGGTGACAAGCTCATCATCTTTTCTGTAAGGGACCTCAATATACTTTCTAGAGATAAAGTCTATATCCTTCATTGTTTTCTTCAATACCTATTCCTTTCTTGAAGCTCATTTGATTTCATTATTGAGCAGCCAGAATAATACCAGACCGGTAATCTTAAATATAATATTCATGCAAAATAACATTGCTTCTCCACAGCCTTATATAAAAATTCCTGTTCTGAAGCATCTGTGATTGATTTCTGGTAGTGCCTTTTTGTCTTCCTATTCTTCTTTTCTTCTTAAATATTTTTCATAAACTGGGAAGAGTTCATAACCACGTTTAAGTGACAACAGACCAAAAAACTATCCAATGCTAATATATCACTGAAGGGTTACTTGGGAAGAAGTGGCTGTATGTACAGTATGTACAACGTACTGTGTCCTATGTTTAAATCTGTTTTAGTCACATTTTCTGCTGACAGTTGCTCTTTTTTGCCATCCAGTGTTTACACTGCTGAATGACAGAAGTCCAGTTTTGCTACAGCAGGAGACAAACCATTCCTGCCAAAATTGAAGTAAGACCTTCTATTCTTTAGCAGAAGGTAGTACTTTAGCCCTTAGATTTACAGGAAAAGTGACTGAAGAGATCCCAGTGTATGTGAGTACAAACACGCAATTCCATTTTGAGATTCTGCCGATCCCTTCTGACCTGCCACCTGTAATAATTCAAATATCTAGTTTATCTCTCTTCTTCCTGTTTGCCAATTATGATACCAAAATCATCCAGAATTCAGGGGGCTTTGCACATTCTGAGCTTGTTCCTACTAGACACAGAGTTTTAATTACATAGAGGGTAGGACAGTGACACTGTCACATCATAGGCACTGATGAAGTGGAGTCTGGAGGAAGACCTTGCAGAAGAGGAACACATTTTGAAGGTGAGGAACTGAATGGTGCCATATGACGACATATTGATGGAGTTAGTAAGAAGGAAAATGGGCATTCTGCTGTGAGATTCAGAAGCAGGAAGGCATAATACTACAGCTTCTTAACCACCACTCAAAAAACATAGGAAACCAATAGCTCAGAGGTACAGTACTTCATATGCACAAATGTAACAAATGCACAGGTTGACAGGAGACACTTAAGATTTTATTTTAATGTTCTTGGAGGAAGAGGAAAAATTGCCTTAGGGTCCGAACTGCCTGTTCCTTCATTCTTCTGTCTACTGTTCTCTATAGAGTTTCTTGCAATGCACTCTTTTTCCAAACAAGCTTTTATCACAATCACCTTGTCTAGTTTACTCCAAATGAAAAATTTAAGAAATATGCATTACTCCATCCTTTCTCACTTAGGTGACCTGATTGCAGGAAGGGGGAAACTTCAGTGATTACATAATTCACATGCTGTTCTGTTATCCAGCAATGCCTGGAATTATTTCGATGCAGACCAAGGGATATTTTTTTTAACAGAAAAGTAAAATGGATATAAAATAAATCAAACTACACTAACATTAGATCAGAATTCATTCCATATGAGCTCCTGGACAATACATTTGAGTCAAGAATATGCCGTCAAACTTTTTTGGTCTGATAGCTTTATGTTCCAACTCATGTTCTCTAAGAACAGTAGATGTATTCAGCCATCTCCTGTAACAAAGTAGATTATGTGATACTTCAAGGACTAGCATGCTAAATCAAATACATAATGATAGCTCAAATGCAAAATACAGTTTGCTGGAAGTTTCTGTTCAGAATGATACACTTAAAATGCCTATATCATAATTTCTACAGTAATTCTTTCTCAATGAAAGTATTTTCTTGTAATGTGTTCTATCAAAATAATTTAATTTGGGACCCAGCTAGAATGTGGCTAACTTATGACACCCTAAACTTAAACTCCAGTAATATTCTGGATTGGGAAATGTGAACTAGTTCCTACAGAAATTATTTGCTGTCAATTCACTATTTATCCAGCGAGAAATTGTTTGCTAAGCTATTTCATTGTTTTAATTTAAATGTCTTTACTTGGCATAACAATTAACAGCATTTAACAAATCCCTGTTCCACAAAAGATGTATGACTTCTATTTGAGGCTGCAGCAATACTAGAAAGTTATAATGGACAAACATACAAATCTGCAACATTTTGACTCCTACATACTAAACCTAACTTACAATTAAATATGATATCGTACACTCATTTGTCCTCTGCCCACAAGTACTCAAAAATGTACTTTGTTAACAGACTTCTAACCTTTTAAAACTAAAATCTAAGTAGTTACAGCCAACATTACTATTTAAAAATTACTAGTAAAAACATAGTTTGCGTATCTAAACCTTTAAGACATTTCCAGGCTATGTAAGAATATTTGGTATCTCTGAGCAGTGGAGACAATTGATTTAAATCAGCTTAAAATAATGGGTGCTACATTTGAGGGACTGACAGTGACTCATTTTGTGATGTCCACCTCATATCATAGTCTCGTGCTTGAAAGGAAAAGGCAGCTACCTCATCCCATTGCAGAAAAGCGCCTGCAGTAAGCAGATACCACACAGTCTAGAGGAATTCAGGTCAATCTCTTGCTCAAACACTTATCTCCTGTAGGACATGAAATAAATGCCAGTGTCTTTCCATCTCAATTAAGCCATCAAAGAGAAAATGAGGTATACAGGGTGCTGAAATATAAAATCATTGAAGACTGAGATGTTCAGAAACTAGAACAACTAGCAATAAGTTTTGTAGACCAGCATGGAGAGGTTCATCCCCATCTCTTTGCAGAACAATATATTACAAGAATGGATTGTCCTGGAGTCCTTGGCTATTTCTGCCATTGTACTTAAGGAATAAAAAGATGAGTAAATTTCTTGACTGCAAATCTACAGAAAGAATACAATTTGTTGCTTGAATTTATATGTCCATGCCAAACTCACACTGTGATAAATTTAAATATTCCGTGTGGACAGATATCTAAAAGAGGAGGATATTTGCATCACCCACTGCAGTGGCCTCTACTCCATACCTCTGTGCATTAGTCTTGAAACAGCCCAGTGATGGGTACTAAGAGGACTGATAGGGTTGGCACCTTACAACCACAGCAGCACTTTACAATGAATAGTAACAGTGTCAGAAGGGAATATTCTATCAGTGGTTAGGAGAATACATCTCAGTTTTACTACCAAAGGAAAATAACAGGAATGTACACCCATACCAATACATACAAACCTCCAGAGATTTAATAGCAATGTTATTAAACTGCAGTAAAATAAGTTAATCAAAGGAATTTAATTTGACACAATGTCAAAAGAAGACATCATTTTGCGTCAGATGTTTTGGCAAGCGGAATGCAGACCAAACTCTAAGCTCTAATTGTGAGCTTCTCCCTCACAGTGTGAATTTTCCAAACTGAACGTCTCACTGTCTAATTGAATTGAGCAAAAATTCTGCTCAAGCAACTGTGAGAAGGTTGAAATACTGTATATAGGCAGTATTAATTTCTTTTGCTTTCAAGGCTTTCAAACCCTTGGAAATAACTATTCCTTAATTTAATAGTGAAATGTAACTTCAATTCTAAGAAGTAGTGTTTTCTTGATGAAAAAACAATTTGTAAATATCCACCAGGGAATGATGTCACAGCTTAATACAAGCCACAAATTTTCATCCCTATTTTATTGCTTCTCCTATCACCATACAGAGACACCAACAGGTTTTAAATTAAGCCGTTCATATCTCCAAGTTTGAACAGAATCTGCTCAGTGTTTCTAGATCTCAGTCCAAAGATTCATAACCTTAGTTGAGAGTCATCCTTTGGACAGGAGGCAGTATAGTCTGTCACAGTTCAACCCATATGTTTGTTATCTTTCTTTACTCCTATTTTCCATCCTCCTACATTTGTTTATTAAATTTTAACCAGAGATGAACCAAGACTATGATCACTGGAAATCATATTTTAGCTCTCTGAAGTAAAATAGCAATAACACAATTATTACAAACTTAGGAAAATCATGTCTTAAACAAAGATCTATCTTAGAACATCACAATATATTTTTCACAAACTTTCCTTAATTCTAATCTCATCATTAACTCTTTTTGTTTGATCCCTGTATTCCAGACAGAGCTGAAGGTTGAAGGGGGTGGAGGGGGAGGATGAGAAGGTGAAGGGAGGAGAAAAGGAGAGGGGAACACTTGAAGGTTGTTCTAACACAATATATTACTTCTCCCTATCAACCTTGCATTGCTTGAGCCGCAGTATTCAGCAGCATTTCAGGCTGGACAAAATCCTTCTGGCTTTGTTTCTTTGTCACCTCCTTTTCATGGTTTCTTATCTCCTCTAAACACAATAGTCTTAGTCTCTGCTTTGCTGTAAGGCCTTTAGAAATCACAAGTTAGTTTAGTTTGAGAAAATATTTCTGGATGTCATCTTCCATCTCCTTTGTTCTCAAAGCAGTGCTAAACTAGCAGCCTTGCTCAGGTCCTCACACCAGGTTTTGGCCAGTGAAGTTTTGAGGGTCTGCTGGATAGCGAGTCCACAGAGGAAAATCAGTATGGTGCTTCACCACACCTACTGTGAAAAAAAATTTTCCTAAATTATAACCAGAATTTCCCATGACAACGGGCTACATGAAGTTTAGAGTTTTAAGACAGCATGGTTGGTATAGAATTTATTGAAAATAAGGGTCTCCAGCAAGTGATTAATGCCATCCTAGGTAAGTATTTCAGATGGGATAAGTTGGCTTCTGTGGCTATCCATCTTTCTGCATTACTTTGGAAAGAGCTGAATGGTTGATTCAGAATGGATACTTTGCTGTTAGACATCAATTTAGGTCAGATACGCCTCATTCACTCTGACTTAAATTTCTGAAAGGTCATAGAATGATTTGTTTGTATCCTCCTCTGGTAGGGGTTTAGAAGCATACTTTGACACGTGCTTGAACTGTCAAACATATAGAGATGGAAGAACCAAACCAGACTTCTTTTTTGTCTTTATACTGAAATAGTCTCAAGTTAAATATCTCAAACCTTACTAAAACAGTTCAATCTACTAATGTGCAGCACTGATCTTTTAAGTGGCATCATTTCGGCAAATAATTTTATTTAATAACAGTAAGTTTCTAGCGGAAAGTAAAGAAAATATTGGTAATTTATTTCAAGATTATTTTCTCATTCTGAACCAAAACTATATATCTGTTTTTTCCAAGTAAATTCCAGACAAGCCTATGGCAGTCTAATTGCTTGTTCTTTCTACCACTGGTTATTGATGTCTACCACCTTCCTTTGTAAATCATTGCATGAATACGTGTTTGAGGGCTAATATAGAATTGGATTAAGCCATTTGTCTTCATAGATCAAATATACTAATTTGCTTCTTTTTTAATTCAGTTCCTTAATACTGGTTAGAAGGCCAAATCTGAATATATTCAAAATAGCTAATTTAACCATTTGTCTAAAGAGGCGCCAGCAGACAGTGAATGCAATAAAAATGAGATATAAAAACTAAGTTAAGAAAATCTCAGTAGTTAGAGCCATATACTGAAATAGGGGCAAAAAGTATAGGGAAGGAGAACGATTCAGTATCACTAGAAAGATCTGTAGGTTTCTTCCGTAAATTAATTCCACACAAACTTCTTGAAAACCTAAAAATGCTTACTTTAATGCATTATTTTCATGTGTTTATCTAGAGATGGATCTGTGAGGCTGTGTAAGTACAGATTAAACAACAAAAATAGGATTTACCCCTAATTTCATTTTTTTCGTTAATCTGGATAGAGCGATGCAAAAATGCCTTTAGGCATTAAGGCATTAATTTTGCCTGAAGCATAGCTGTGATAAATGTTCACATGAAAACAAAAATTAGGTAGTGGTATCAAGCAGTCATCACTGTCAAACCCTGATTATCCAATATTGATAAACATTTTGTAGCATTTTAGGGGAAAAAGGTAAGGGAGTAGTAACTATATCCACATAGGATAGAAGTACAGAAACTTCTATAATGGCAGATATCTGTAAACCTTTATCACTTTTCAGACTCTTCAGGCACATTTTGTTTTCCAAGCCTTCTGTGAATATTTGCCTTATTTTCAAAACACAACCAGAGCATGAAAACAGAGCCTTAAGGGCATGAATGCACTATCACTCCCTGTTAGAGAAATGGGATGTAAATCAGAGCACTAAAAGGGAGAAATTATTTTCCTGAAGTAAGGAAAAGCTTAACCAGGCCCTAGGAACTGTCATTAGCTAATGGGGATGAACAATCTGCAAAACTAGTCAAGAAGCATTTTGCTGAAGTTACTGATCTCTGCCAGCCCACTTAGGTTGTTCACACCAGACTGCAGACACTTGCTAGACTTACTCCAGATGAGGGAATCAACTGAAAATTAAGCAGATGACCAATAGCCAGCAAATGACCAATGACCCTAGTAATTTGTGAAAGAGGGACTGGTAGTAATTACATTGTAAGATAAAGGATGTACGGTAAAGCCAAATTAAAGTTACTCAGATTTGACATCTTTTGTACAAAATTAATGACTGATAAATGAGATTAAATAAAACAAAGCCTAAGGATGTGTTTTAAAAGACTATAGTGTCAACTTGAACCTTTAGATTGAAACTCATTAGACTAACTTGAACAGATTTTCTTTTGTTCTACGTGTTTCAGTATTGCTGGCTTGAGGAAGAAATACATCAAAGAGGCTACTTCAGGCTCAGAAAACATAAGGAGAAAAAAGGAAAAACACTGCATGGCTATCTTATCATCTAGAGTTGGAGTTGGCTACAAACAACATTCAAATGAATTCCCAAGCTCACAATGAGTCCCCACAAGCTCCTGTTACCATATAAAACTTCTTCAAGTTCAAAAACCACCTGACTGGTACTATCTGTAAGGTTGGCAACTTTTATCCAAAAAAACTTCCAATCCTTTCAAGAATCATCACTATCAGCCAGACTGTTCTTCCTCAATAAAACTTTCTCTAAGACTTGGTGTTTCTCTCTCATTCTGTGCTTTGAATGACCAGGAACAACTAACAGAAACTGATGATTTTTTTTATACTATTACATGACAAAAACCTAGCAAGGCAGTAAGTCCTTAGCATAGCTTGGAAGCTTGGAATAATGCACGCTTATCACCAGCTGTAACCATCTAAAAAAAAATCTGTTGATTATATAATCATCTTAAAACCCTGCATAGGTTGAAGACTTAAATGTTGTTAATCATAGCTAAAGATCAAAGCAGATGATTGCTAATCTTCCTCTTATTTAGAAGTTATAGGTTAAAAAATATATTATTGCAATATTAAGTGACTTTCTCCTTTACTAATTAATCTTGTGTCTTACTGAAAATCTTAACAAATGTTTTAGATGTTTAATTACTGAACTCAAAGCCGGTCTTCACAACCTTTCTCCTGCTGTGTTTTGGTCTGCAGAAATGATGTTTTAAGAAACATGGATAAAATATTACAGTGTTTTATGGGAAGTCAAACTAGTATGAAGCTGAGATATTAATCAAATCACCGAACGAGTCAGGATGAGAAACCTAACACAGATTATACTTTGCATATTCTGTATTTTTGAGTTCTGAGTTGGTTATGTTCTGGTCTTTTCTCATTGAACTAGAAGACAAGAAAGTTTTAATTTTACCCAAATCACAATTCCCTAATTGTTTATATTCAAAGTTAATTATTTGCTTATATTAATACAAATACCATTAACCACAGAATTTTGGGTTTTGTACTTTCACCTGAGCTGTTCAAGGGACTCTAAATTTAGCATCTCATGGAGAGAACCCTTTTACCTCAAGGTCTACATCAATTTATGTGCCATATCACAGCAGCTTCTAAAAACATAAAAATTGAAGGTCTTTTTAAAAAGTTGTAGTGTTTTGGGAAGAAACAGCTAAAGCAGATCATTCTAAATGAAATAAAACTTTTCCTAGTCAACTGAATGCAGAATGTTGGGGTTCTACCAAAAGAAAGAAAACACAAACTAATCTTCAGATCCATAGTTTTTGTGCAATTCAATGTAATCTGAAACAGACATTTCTTCAGGTTCTAGAAACTCAGCCTGTTTGAAGAGAATAGGAGATATTGTTTTTATGACACTGAACAGGAGACTTGAATACACAGCACCCACTGAAATAGACTTTATTTATTATTTTTCTTAATAGAAAAGGAAGGCACTTCAGACCCAAAATATATGCTATCCTCTCTATGCACAGAAATTTATGAAAAATCCCCCTTTATCAGGGAATCCTTACTGAAGAACAGAGTGAGCAGCTGTGCTGCTCTGACATTTTATAGTATCTGAGGGTTTGTTCTTAAAGAAGGATTTTGTCTGATTTCAGACACATAGTCTCTTTCTAATTATGTTCTTGTTTATAGTTCAGTTTGAGACATATTTTCAGTAAGTACCAAGGTAATTTATCTCTTTTCTTTCATATTTAGAAGAAAAACATAATTAAGCTTCAAATAGCTTCCCTAAAAACAAAAATAAAGATTTAGAGATAACAAACTTGCTTCAAAAACTTTCAGGAGATAATAAATTCCTGGGAAAAGCTGGTAAGTAAAAAGGAAAGGACTTGTTCCTGCCAGGAACAAAGACAGGAGGACTCTTTAAGAGGAAACTGGATATTTTAACTTGCTTTGTAATGTTTCCACCATTACTTTTATGGGTGCGCGTGTGCTAAGCAAATGCATTTTCAAATACCTGTTCTGAGATATTTCTCTTATCTTGAAAACCTTCTGCTGTTCTTCTCACCTCTCTTCCTTGACAAATGCCATAGACCCAGTATTTTCCAATCCTTTGGAAATAGCAGTCTCCTCACTGTCTCTCCTCTCCCAGGCACCACTCTCTCATGTTACTTCCTAATGCCAACAACAGCTTTTGCTGCTGCCCAGAGCTGATAGCGCCATTCAGGAGGGCACTGCTATAATTAACTCAGGCATCACCCCTGTGATTTATCTTGGTCATCTGAGTCCTAGCAACACCAATAATGTAATGGGTTGGATCCACTAGCAAATCAGTCCATTACAAACACAAAATATGAGTAAGGTGATGTACATTTCTTCATCTACTTCCAGCTCCCACGAGCATAGCACCTTAAAAATAGTACTTAGACTTCTACTGTTTATAGCAAGTCAAAGTTCATATGTTCTCATCTCTTCCTACTACTTAGGTTACCCAAGGAAAATTTCCTATGTATCTCTCTGCTTAGATATATTAGGCACTGTCTGGGGAAGGGAATGAGAAAACTCAAATTACCACATTAGTAGTTAAAATAAACAAACTCCCCTGTTGATTCCATCCAGTTAAGTATGTTACCTCATGGGGGGGGCTAGCATATGCCAAGACAACACATTTGGCTCAAGAACTTCCTAAAATATACCTCACCAAAGGCACAGTCTGGCAACTGCTTCTGCTTGTGTTCTCAACTCTTTCAGTCTTCTGTAACTTGTCAGAGCAGGCACAGATAACATTTGGCTTAGTCCTGGCATTTTAATTTTTAACAAAGCATGGACATGGTGGACTACAGATAAGTTTAATGAAAACTGGATAGGAATAAAAGAAGTAAAAGCTGCCTACTTACACCTTTTCTATCTTCTTGACAAATGTCCCAGAAGTAAATAAATACCAGTCCCCTAAAATTTTCCTTTATTCCTTTCACAGGCCTATTATGTTCAACTTCAGGAATTCCTTCCATGGCCTCCATTCATTAGAACTGCCCTCTCTGACATTCAAACATCCTGGCAGTTTCACAGTAGCAAATTACTGAAAGAAACTTCTCCCAGGCAGCTTTGCAGCAGGCTTTACACCATCTCTAACTGTAATTGAGAAAGCCTCTTTCCTATATAAAGTTATTCTTTTACCTCCCGTTTTCCTTCACTTATAGACTATTTAGCCTTCTGTTGTGAGTCATTAAGAGAGCTTTTACATTTAGTTCTAAACATGATTGTTTTTCTTGTGTAAGAAAGCTACACAATTTATTTAAATTTTTTTATACTTATAAAAAAATGTGTAAATGTAACATGTCATCTAAAACTTTTCACTTTTGAAATCACAAAACATTGAATTCTGGACAAAAAAATAATGTTTGATAGAAAAACTCTGATTTGTATTCTCTGAAATAGTAAGAATTTGATACTCCTCTATTTTATATAAACCAATGCCTTTAAAAGAAAAATACTGATTTCCTGAGAGATACAAAGTTTTGTACTCTTCTTTAATAAATTATTTAGATTACTAATTTAATCTATATGAATATTAACATAGGATTACCTTAAGCATTCAGTAGAGCCAAAAGGAAAGATGCCAGAAAAAAACAGTAATTGCATGAGAATCTGGAATTCTATATCCAATTTTACCGTACAAGTGCAACATATGACCCTTGGTGAGTTTCTTCCCTTATTAAAAATTACTAGGATAAAATAAATTAGACAGGACATGGACATTAGAGAAATATTTCATCAGAGAGTGTAACATGCAACGACTCCAGAAGTGACTTCTTCAGCATGCGCCATTTACCAGCTCAAACTACTTTGAGTCAAAAGAGTAGAAAAGAGCCCCAAATATTCCATTATCATAAAGGACAAAAGTGTGCATGTGGTTTAAGATGCATTCTTGAATAGTAGAAGCACTGTTACTGCATGCTATGAATAAACAATTAATGAAGCAGCTGTGCTTAGGAATGTATTTACTCTGTGTGAAATTACCTGTCATACATACTCGTGCTTTTTTGAAATTCCTAAGAACAAATCGCAGGTTGTAAAAAAAAAAAAAAAA
>VZTJ01000298.1:590249-626366 GCA_013397795.1 Orthonyx spaldingii
AAAAAAAAAAAAATTTCTCTGTAACAAGTTATTCATCTATGTTAGAAACACAAATGTACCTAAGGTTAGAAAAAATTCATGTCTTACTTTAAATCCTTTCAAATGTTGGTCTCATCAACAGAAAAAAGCATGATTTTAGAATTTTATCACTTTTTTTTCATCCTCACACTACAGGAATAAAATCATCGCTTGGAGTAATTCCTTTTCACTTTAATTGCAGCTTTTTAAAAACAGGTTAATAACCATCCATATTTAAACTCTAGATTTTATGATTTATACTTATTATGCGAACCACTACATTTTTATAGTCTTTGCAGAATAAAATAATCATTGATCTTTTTCATCTGAGTGCTATTAAGACAAAGGGTGTAAACATCAACCAATTACAAAATTATTTAAAATGTTTTACAAAATGTTTTATAAAATTTAGTTTTAAGTAATTTCACTCATCAAGACTTGACAAATCTGAAGAGCACTTCATTTAATTTCCTTTATGAGAATGTTTTGCATTCAATGTAAAAGCCTGAGGGACCCTGAGTACCCATAAAAGGCTGTGCTATTGCCTTTGCCTTGGGTACTATGGCTTCCCAACACCAAGCTGTCTGTTGGCTCCAGTGCAGTGACTTCCAGCAAACATGTAAGGCAGGACAAGATGACTTAGAAAGTATATTCTTTCACTCTTACTAATCACCAGTTAAACAAACAAGCCCATGAGGTATTTAGATCCTATTGATTGCCTTAAGATCAAAAAGAAACCACTTAAGTAAATTTCAAAAATACACTGAAAACAAAGCTTGTGCTAAGTAATTTTTAGGTAGTCCTTTTCCCAGAGATCGCTTCCAGCCTGCAACACTGCTTATGAATATGTCTTCAAGTTTATACTCCATGGCCTACTGTGTGGCCATTTATACAATAGTAGAGTCATGAGCTTGTACAAACCGGGTGTTTATGCCTCAGACCTATTTAATTATGGACATGAGAACTGGTGGAGAATAGAAGTTCACCCATTCTCACATGACAAGAAGGAGCAGCACAAACATCTCTTCCTCAGAGACAAGGTGCTGAGTGACTGGAGAGTGATACACTGCCTGAAAAATCCTGAAAAAAGCTGTGAGCCATCAAACAGATGATAAAAGTGCATGTACCATAAGCTCAGCTTCCATGAAGAGCAACATCCTACCTACACCCACAAAGTCAATACAATCTGCAGGTGGCCAAATGGCCACCAGCACTGCGGTATCAGTAAGGACCTTGAATGAGGCCATGGAACTGAACAGAGAGAGATAGTAGGTGGAGAAGGCCAAACACAGGTGATGCTGTTTCATACATACTTAAAAAAAATAAATCTTCCAGATAAATCAAAACAGATTAACCAAGACACACTCCAAAAATTGGACAGCAAATAGGAAACAGGTATTTTATTTGCATCCACATTACATTTACAGAGATTAATTCAAGGATAGGTATTACAATGTTCAGCAAGGTTAAATGACACAAACATAGGTTATCTTAAGATAACCTTAGGATTTGCTTCCCAGGAGAACACACACCCTAGAAACCTGAATTCTTCTGAAAGCAATCATAGAAGGTCAGAACACCCTTGATACAAATTTAACTTAAATAAAAATAAAACTTTTTAATTGATATTTTTGTGGTATCTCCCCATTGGTACTCAACAAACTCCTTGAAGGTCTCAAGGCTACTATATTCTATGTGTTGGAAGGTGACAGCTGCTCATCATAAGCATGGGAGACTACTAATTCTCTAACTGGAACATAACCCTAAACTGTTCAAATAAGTTGTGGTAAATCAGAGAATGGGTTGTGTTGAAAGGAACTTGTAAAGATCATCAGGTCCCTTAGCCCTTAGCAAGAATATCCTTCACCAAATAAGGTTGTTCAAAGTCCCACCCAACCTGACCTTGAACGCTTTCAATAGTGGGGCATCCATAAATTAATATCTTTAATAGTATCTTTAAGATCTTCATTAACAACATAGAGGGATTGAGTGCACCCTTGTCAAGTTGGCAGATGACACCAAGCTGAGTGGTACTGTTGACACACCTGAATGACAGGATGCCATCCAGAGGGACCTAGATAGGCTGGAGAAGTGGGTCTATGGGAGTCTCATGAGTTTTAACAAGACCAAGAACACGGGTCTACAGCTGGGTCAGGGCAAAACCGATACCAGCACAGGCTGGGGATGAACAGATCAAGAGCAGCAGTGTTGACAAGCACCAGTGGGTGATGACTGACAAGAAGCTGGATGCGGCCTAGCAGTGTGCAACCAAAGCCCAGAAAGTCAATCCTATCCTGGGCTGCATCCAAAGCAGCGTGGACAGCAGGGTGAGGGAGGGGGTTCACAGGAGAGGTGTCCCTCTACTCCCCTCTGGTGAGACTCCACCTGGAGCACTGCATCCAGCTCTGGGGTCCCCAACACAGGAAGGACATAGACCTCTTGGAGTGAGTCCAGAGGAGGGACATCAAGTTGATCAGAGGGATGAAGCATCTCTCCTGTGAGGAAAGGCTGAGAGAATTGGGATTATTCAACCTGCAAAAGAGAAGAGTTCCGGGTGACCTAATTGTGGCCTTCCAGTACTTGAAGGGAACTTAGAGAAAAGATCAAACAAGACTATTTACAAGAGCATGTAGTGACAGGACAAGGAGGAACGGGTTCAAAATCAAAGAGAGTAGGTTTAGATTTGATATTAGGAAAAAATTCATTACTGTAAGGGTGGTGAGGTACTGGAACAGGTTGCCCACGGGAGTTATTCAACGTCAGGTTGGAAGAGGCTCTGAGCAACCTAGTCTAGTTGAAGATGTCCCTGCCCACTGCAGGGGAGTTAGATGATGTCTCCTCTTCAATGTCTCCTTCCAACCCGAATAATTCTATGGTCGTATGATTTTATGAACTTTTCTGGACAAATTGCTCCAATACCACTCCCATAGTAAACAATTTCTTCCAATCTAAAGCTATCCTCCTTTTAAAAAACATTTCCCCTTGTCCTATCACTACAGGCCCCAGTAAAAACTCTCTCCCCATCTTTCTTATATGTGTCTTTAAGTACTATTGGGCCACAATAAGGTCATCCCACAGTCTTTTCTCCTCCAGGATGAACAACCCCAACTCTCTACAGAGCCTTTCCTCATAGGAGAGGTGTTCCACTGCCCTGATAATTTTCCTGACTCTCCTCATAACCTGCTTTAATATGTTCCTGTCTTTCACTGAAGACTTTAAAACTGGATGCTGTATTCCATGTGGGGATGTATGAGAGTAGGATAGAGGAGAAAAATTACCTCCCTTGACCTGCTCATGGTGCAGACCCAGCTACAGTTTTCTTTCTGGGCTGCAAGCGCACATTGCCAAGTCATGATCAATTTTTCATGCACCAGTACCCAAAGTCCTTCTTCACTGGGTTGCTCTCAATCCTTGGAGCCCTCAGTCTGTACTGATACCAGGGACTGCTCTGACCCAGGTGCAGGAACTCGCTCCTGGCCTTGGACTTCATGAGGTTCCCATGTGCCCAATGAAAGCAATTCCAAAAATAGGCCCAGAGCACTGCTAAAATATAATTCTAAGAGAACGATAAGAAAAAATTTGTTGCTGTCTGGTTTTCATCTTTTAGAAGGCCCAACTATAAGTTGTAAACAGAGGAAAAAAAAATTAAAGGAGGTTGCAAAGGGACTAAGGTTAGATGCTCCTTAAAAATGTATCAAGTCCAAAGAATATAATAACAATGATTCTGGAAACAGGTCCTAGGGATCTGAGACATGACTTCACAGCCCCTCTGCAGCAGTACAAGCAGAAATAACATCCATGTGGTCACAGGTGACCACGTTGCAGGAATACACATTTGTACGAAGTCAGAATATAAATTCTGCTCCCTGTCCATGATATAGAGCACAGACCATACATAAGAACAGGTAGAGTATTCCTGTAGATCTGGATCCAGCCTAATCTGATTCAAAACTGGAAAAGCTTAATTTCATGATGTCTCCCGAGCTGTAAATATTTTCTCTGCGTCACAGAATCAGTGTTTTACTGGTATTTCAAACAGAACCCAGGGTGTAGGTTAAGGATTTAAGTGTATGGGAAATAAATCTGGTCAATTCAAATAACTGAATATTTCATACTGATGTTGATTCATTCCTGTTTTGCAAGCACCAAATAAAAACATCTGAATTGCCAGGATTTTCTTTGTTTGCTCATTCCCTAATTCCTCTACTTCTCCTGCAGATTTAATTAAACATTCTGGGCAGCGATGAAAACGTTATTATAATAAAGAATTCCTGAACCAAGCCATTACTTTTGTATTGTTCCCTATATTCAATAACATTCAGCTAAACAGCAATAGAGATATAGACTGTAAAGAAGCGTATAGCTACCTTACAGCTCAATTGCAGTGTTATGTAAGGAAATGAGCAAGTCCAACCCTCTGTTTCTAGATACCTGTAAATGAGTAGTTACTCAAAGATTGGTCCCAGAAGCAATAACCTCCTCTGTCTCACAAATGAAAAATTTGATGTGCTACAGTTCTCCACCTGATAAAGGACATTCCCATGGAAATAACATTAAAAATCAGCACAAACCATATTTTTACTGCCAAATTCTGCTATATAGGCAGTATTCCATTTTGATTCACGTCAGACTTAGGCCATTGTGTTGTTGTCTGATTATCCTCTTCTGGAAACAAAATATTCTGACAGCATGTCATCACTACTGAACTTAAATGGATTTTATATGATGAGGAAAAATAGTCTCGTTATGCTACTCTGCTCAGTTAAGTCCGAAAGCACAAAACAAAACCATTATGTAGTGGGACACAAAAAATTTGACTTTATTTTGTAAATTTCAGGCTGATAATATTTTAAAAAACTAACATGTATTTCAGAGTCCTCCTCTACTCTTCACTATCAAAACACTACTTCTTATTCAGAGCATCCAGAAAACTGGCACATCTTTTCTGCAGCACATATCTCTCTTCTAGATAAAATAACTGTCCAGGACAAGAGCCTAAGGAAAAGATTTTTTAAATTACTTCTGACAGCTTTATGACAGGTTTTTTCCACATTTCCTGGCATAACCCTTCCCAGGAATACTTCTCAGCAAGCAGGTTCTCTATGCTGTCCATTTTTATCAGCTGTCTGGCCACGATAGGAGAAGACTACACCTACAAACACAAGCTTCACCTCTATAAATAGGGAGTGCAGCCTTTGTGCTGCCCTGGAAGCTGCTAGGTTGTTGCACAGGGTGGTTTTCAGGAAGCAAGGAGCACCACATTGGCACTCTAACCCAAGTTGCCACTGGAAGCCCAACCTAGGGGCAATGGACACTGTTAACTCCTCCTCCTCCTTTCCCATATGGCAAACCTTAACCAGGGGAAGGTGAAAGAGGAAGCTCTTAATAATGCACCTGGGGCTATTGGCATAGAATA
Source organism: Orthonyx spaldingii (assembly GCA_013397795.1). Lineage (NCBI taxonomy): Eukaryota > Metazoa > Chordata > Aves > Passeriformes > Orthonychidae > Orthonyx > Orthonyx spaldingii. The sequence goes on from VZTJ01000298.1 coordinate 595,684, forward strand.
AGCAAACAGGAAAATCAGGGAACTGAACAAGGATCACGAGAAACATGTGTGTAGAGTAACAGTTCATTTTCCATCTATGTTTAGAACAACTCTGACATTGCTACTGCTCTTCCAAGTCATACATTTCTAGTCAAAACTGTACTTTCCACAAGATGCTTATTTGGGAAACTTTCCACTAGCAGCAAGGTTTTCATTTGGAGTTAGGGATGGAGGTTTTCAAGCAACATCGCTCTTTCAGCTTTCAAGTATTTATTCAGATATTCTACACTGTACACCTCTTCCATTACAGATTGTATTCTTATTAAAAAGTGTGATAAAATATTTTTTACAAATTTTTCAAGAAAATGGTCAGCATATCCTTCAAAGAATAAACAAACAAGGATTGCTATGCACTGTCCAATTTTCCACCTTGTAATGGCAAATGTCCTGGGTCTCTTAACATTAAATTCTGTGTTCTTCTTAGGAGGCTGAAGTATATAATTCTGAGAGCTTCATAAATAAGCAAAACTTAGTTTCTGATGCATCTGTGCTTTGGAGACTACAAAAAAGATCTACATGAGATTTTTTTCTGTCGGATGGTCCGGCTGATGCTGATGTCTTACAAAACTAGGCATTTCCTCTTAGACCAGAGACTCATATCAATATTTTCATACAAGTTAATTAACTTCCAGACTTTGATGCTTTGTGAAATTTCTTTGCAACAAACCATTGGCTCATGAACAGAAATATCACGTATGCACATTCACATGCAAAGACCAGTAGCTGTTTAATACACTGCTAAAGCTTTGCATCTCTAAGAACTAATTCTTAGGAGTACACAGACTTACAGCTTCTCCCTCTGTAGATGAAAATGTAGAAACATAACAAATGTTTTCTAAATTATCTCAAACATTGTTCAGAACAATTTTTTCCGTTCCTCTGAAAATTTTCAATCTTATTTTAAAAAACTACATAAGCATTATTTATAGTTGTAGTTTCTCTCATTCGATAAAATTTAGCCATTTAAATCCCATCCGCTTGATTCATCTTTTCAGATCAGATAAACTTGCAGTGAACCTGGGATTCTTCAGGGTCTGTTCCAGTGGGCTGTTTTCAGTTTAAACAGCTGTGTTGTTACAATTTCTTTTTACATGTAACTTGAGGGTACCCATTTGCTTCACAGTTAAGAGCATAGCACCTACAAATGTTCAGCTAACCAGACTGTTAATTGCTATGTTTGCTTTACGATTTCTTGTATAAATAGAAAGTGTTCCTCCTGAAACTGAAAGGTTCAAAGGTTCAAATGTTATCTTCCTAACTTTTCTCAGGTTATTTGGTTTTTACTTTTCCCTGTACTCTATGTCCAGGGATATTACTGATAAAAGTTTGCATACTCCATGTTATCTCTTCTAGTCTCTGCTTCAATGAAAGCTTTTGCCTTTGTGGAAATCAGTGCTGAATGTCTTCTTCAGAGGCAGCCAGCAAAAACTGAGTTGGTTTTAGAGCAAAATCATCAGTAACAAAGTAATCTCATGTTTATAATAAACTGAAACAGAGTGAAAAATGTTATAAAAGACATCTTACTAGGTTTTTTTGCAATATTCAAGATTAGTATTTGGTTTTATTAGTTCTTATATACATGTCTGACATTCTCCACTGGTCAGTTACTTTTGCTTTTACCTCTCCAAATATTTCTATCCAGTTCATCTGAATCCTCAAATTCCCTGAAGATTGTCTTTAGATAAAATTAGAAGCATAACTGCTTAATAAATGGGAGCATTCCTCTGTAAACATACAATACACAGTCAGCACTTCTGTCATCTGATTTTGGAGTGGAATTTAATGTATGAGCTGTGAATAGCTTCTGACCTGTCCCATAATGTGGAATTCATCTAAACGTAGGTGCAGCTGAGCCAGTCCCTCATTATAGTCAGAATAGATGAATGACAACTTTGAGGGTTCACTTCACTTCATGTCAAAGCAGACATATAGCTTGCATTGCAAGCTACCTTTGTGCATTCTTATCCATGAAACATTGGAGAAATTGCTGATTTTTCTCCATTATATTGTGTGAAGGAACTTTGGCTGATTAGCTCAGATGCCTATGTCCATCACAACCAAAATCTCACGCTGATTAGGACTGCCATAACCAGAGATTACTTATTTACATGTCTGAACTTTTATTCAAGTTTCTCCTTGGTCATGCTGTTCTCAAGTGAAGGCTGTTGAAAAGAGGCCAATAAATGGCCAAAACTCTGGACTTCCCTCTAGCCTTTTGGGAAGTAGTCCAGACATGCTGCCAAACTCATTTGCTCCTGTGGAATTGTGTGAGGGTCCAGAGGTCTTTAGAAATCTATTTCCTATGACACAATTTACAACCCTGATGTCTCAATCAAGGAAAATACTAATTTATTGACAACATGAGAGAGAATATCCAGTTTAGGTATTCTTTTATGGACCATCTGCTTGACCTGGGTTTAGCCACAGAGCATAAATGATTCTCCACTGACAGTGTGTAGGATTGTCAGTGAAGTCTATGAAGATAAAGTATCATCAACAGCCGCAATCATTCATGAAGAGGCATATTTACGAAGATCATTCTTTGATTAAACACTTGTTTTCTGTCTCACATTCCCATACTGAAGCCCTTGTCAGAAGTTACATCTAAAGTCTAACAGGATGTGTGGGTTACCTTTTTCTTGGGCTGATAATGCTCAGCAGCTGATGTGTCCCCAAACGTTTCACCAGCTTGGAAAAAATTTCTGGAACTACGCAAAACTACTCAGCCAGTCTATACATTTGGAGGTTGCTGCTAACCATCCCCGGCATATAAGCTAAACATAGCAGCGTTCAATAATGCACTGTTCACAAAGAAAATGGGAACATGGAGGATGATGCTGCATGTCAGCACACATGATGAGAAGCAAAGGTCATTTCGCAAGGAAAAGACTATGAACAGCAAGGCAGGTGACAGCAGCTCTGATGACAGCATCCTCACACTCAGGACTGACATATCTGTCAAAGGTGGACTTGGCAGATGGCCACACATCACAGGAAGCACTATTTTGCATAGGAACAGCCTTTAAAGTGCTGTTAAAAAGGGCTTCAAGTCTCACTCCTATAAACTAGGCTCATTTTACCAGTGCTCTTACCAAATTATATGCTACTAAGATGATGTTCAAGAATAACATGGTTTCGATATGAGTCTATTTTTGCTTTCTTACTTCCAAATTAACACAAGCATGACTTATCCACACCTCCCTCAAAATAATTATAGTAGCAAAGAAGTCTGTGTAAGTAGAAGGAAATTGTAAATTTATGGAGTAACACAGGATTAACAATTATTAACATTCATCATTAAAATTCCATTTCAGTTATATAATTAAACAATTAGCAAAACAATCTGAAGACTCTGAACTATGGAAAATCCTGAGGGGGGAAAAAAAAACCAAGAAACTCTAACAGAAATTTTAGAAATTCAGCTGACCTATTTTATTAACTACAGTGATCACAAGGCACAACTGGTTAAAAGTCCCCAACGCTAAAGCACACTAAACAAGTCTAAAGTTGTGTCCATTTCATTATGAATTATCAGCAACTTGGTTAAACCCAGCACATTTTAAAACCTTGCTGCATACTAACACACTTCTTAAAATTTTAAAAAAGTTTACTTGTAATAGCAGCTCCTTGACATATTGTTTCTGTGCATTTTAAGACTAACAGCTTGTAGTTTCTCTATATATTTACACTGTGAATTTCTTAACGTGAATTTAACACTGTATAAATAGTTTTGACAATTAGTTTATTTTAATTACTTTAAAGCAAAATGAACATCTATGAAAGGTAAAAAATAAACGTTTAATTACAGAAATTTGCTATTGATTGCTACAAATTATTTCTAGAATGCACATGTTCTTTTACTACTTTAATTATTTTACTTAATATTTCTGCATGTCAATTAGAATTGGTTTGGAATGGAAAATTTCACCCGCTCTGTGTCTCTCAAAGTAGGTAAGCACACATGTTCTTAAGGGGTTTTTCTGTATATCTAGTATATGTAAATAAGGACAAGAACTTCCAAGAGTAATTGAAAAGGGGCATAATTCTATAAAGGCAAAATTAACATAAAAGCAACCTAGACCCTTTTATTTTTTCCTTTTAGAGCATTCATTATCTCAGCCTGAAACAAGAAAATTGGAACATTGATAACATATGTCAGTAAAATAATTAAAATACTAAAGAAGGAGTGGGATTTCTATAATTATACATAGCATGACTAAGTAAAACAAAAAAAGGAGAAATCTATCCTAGTTTAAACCTAAGACACGAGAAATAGGACATCTTAACCTGAAAAAAATACCCCGGATTGTTTGCCATTGAATAGCTCATACAGCAGCCAACACTGTTCTCATTAGTTTATTTGCCCCGACAGAGTTTTCTTATTTTGGCTCTGCAAACTTTTAGTATTTCTCAGGAAGTATGTTAGAGATGGGATGCAGAATCCCATTGCTCTCAAACTTTCCCTCTCTGAGAGTTGCAGTGAAATGTAAGTTAGTGACGCTCTGCACGTCCTAAATTACTGTGGGAAATTCACAAGTCCTGGGACTGAATGTGGCCTGAAACTTTATTGCATGTCACTAGGGATCATATAATTTTTTCCTTCTACATTTCCTCTGACTAACACTCAGGTAGGCTTCAATTTATGGCCTATCAGTGTGTCTGAGAGACCTATTTGGCTCTCAGTAAGGGAGACGATATTCCAGGTTTAATGGAGTAGATAAAATTCTGCTTTGTGACCTCTTGAGTCTTCCATGGAAGCTGTGGCTCAGTGAGGTAACTGTTGGGAGTGTACTTACTGCATTGAAGTTGGGGAAGAGGTTCACTGCTGCGGCAGTGTCCAGAGGAAACGGAAGGAACGGCTTAATATCCAGTGATGGCTGCAAGGGTGGTGCAGGAGGACGCACGAGGGCTGGAAGAGCAGGGCTCTGGCATGTACCACCTACATGTACAAAGAGACAGAAGGCATTCAGCAAATGCTATCATTAGCAGGGGGAGAAAAAAGCCAGCATACACATACACACACAAAGCAACAACAATAAGACAATATTGGACTGGACAAATACATTTTGGCTTGTCCAAAAATTACTCTTTACTGAAAAAAAGCACAGCTGACTCAGTGACTGAGTTGATTATAATTCTTTGTCAGCAATTGCTTCAGGTTTCAGTCTATGATTATTAGAATTACCTTACAAACCATTTATTTCCGTGGATAATCTGGAACAGTAGCTCAGCATATGTCTGACTTCCCTTAAGATCTTCAGTTAGTCTCATTCTCTTATGGTTTCAGAGCTTCATCCCTACCCTGTTGCTCAACCCTACAAAGGCAGATTACTCAAAAAGCAAAAGAACAACTTGCTGTTCAGCTCAGCAAAAGTCATGTTATTTGCAGACTTCTGATTTTTTAATTAAATGCTCACTCATGGAGCCAACAGCTTCAGTTTCACCCTAAACCTCACAAACACAACATACCTTGCTGCCCCAACAGTTGATCAATACAAATCTAAAAATAACAGTTTCAGGAGCCACGGAAATTCTGTTAATGGGAAGGTACCGATGAACACTTTCTGCTCTTTGCAAGGGGTGGAGCTGATTCAGACTGTGCAACAGAAAGCTCCTGCCGGCTAACCACCAACTCTGTGGGAACGTAATGCAAATGAAGAAATCCCCTTGCATACCAATGAGGCACTACCTGTTTGCAGTGGACCCTATTTTGCTTATTTGTTTGCCCCTGGCCATAGCCAGCTACAATCTGGAAGGATCCAAGTTCACTCTCTGCTTTCAATGTCTCCCGTATTTTGGTTGCACTCCAAAACATCAATTCCTTGTTAATTAAAGACTATTTGGATCCTAGGAAACTGTTAAAATATGCTACTGTTCTTCTAATCTGAGAGGCAGGCAACAGACTGTACAAACCTGCTGGTAAGAGTCCAAGAAACATTGAAAAAAAAAAGTAAGGGGAGTTTTACCCTACTCACTGAACAGAGACATAGGCAGACAGATCAACAGAGAGAGAGATCCGAAACCTATTTCTTTTTTTCCTCTCATACATACAGACATTTCATTAGACAAGCTGCATACATCCTTTATGAGCCCAAATATAAAGTACTCAGAATGATATATGGAATCTCTCCATATTTGGCCACCAAATTTGCTAACAAGGTTTGTCATGTTATACATCTAATTGAGGATTAACAACACAGGGCTTCATTAACCAGTTGTAGATCATCCAAGTTGTGCTTCTAGGTAAAAAATCAGCTGGAGCCAAGTTTTGAAAGACTGTATTTTTTGTCAACTGTCCACTCCTCTGTGAAGTGTTTCACTAAGACTCACTAGTAAATTAAAGGTAGTGGATTAGGACTGCAATCTCATGATGATTTTTTTCCCAAGAATAACTGCCATTTTTGGAGTAGTTTCTACATTATACTTCAATGCATTAAAAAAAAAAAAATCAGTCTTTGAAGGCAGCAGCTGAGGATATAGACGACAGAAAAGCAGAGGGCAAGCAGCTCTGCTTTCCACAGCTCACCAGCATAGAATCATCAAGTATTTGATTGCCATTGCTTTGGCAATTGCTACATTCCCATGACATTATTACAAAAACACTGTAAAAATAAATTTAACAGGTCAGAATGATGATAAAGTAGTGGTGAACATGTCAATCATACTACCTCTGAACAGGAAAGGACTATAAAGGTACTTTTTTACATGCTGGAAATTCATACCTTTACTTATGTAAAACTTTCACAGATCATGAAAGGAAGAAGTCACTCATACTAAAGAAAAAAATACAGATTGTACCAGAGCTTGTACAGACTCAAACAGAAATTTCAAGGTGAACATTTGCCTGACAATAGCAAAGAATTTCAAGCTAATTAAACATTCTGTAACTCACAAATGTGAATGTAAACTGGATTGGAAACGTCACCTGTGCTTGCGGACACAGCTCATTGGCTGTATTATCTCAGGGCTATGGAGAAAAGTTGCACAGATTCGGATTACTTGGAGCAACAGCACCGGTGTCCCAAACTCGTCTAAGATACCACACCAAAAAGGATGAAATAATTCTATTCTGTGATCCTTCCCTGTGGCATGACTCGGCACTCACGCACCTGCTTCTGCCAGCCAGTGCGATGCAAAGCCATCTGGGGACGAGAACAAGCTTTAAATGGAAAAATCCAGCCAGCTCTGCAGGACCTTGGCTGGCACTCAGAGCCTCTGGAACAGAGTTTAAAATCTACCACAGTCCTGGCTACAGTGGCACAGAAAATTAGTATGGTCAGGAGCACAGCTGCTCTCTGTTTTTTCAGTAGTGTCAGACATGCCCTTAAATGATGGAGCATGTGAAATGCATCATCAAATTTGAGCCTTTGCTTAAAAAAATTCTCTAAGGTTTATGGCTGCAAAAATAAGCTTCTCTTTCCATTTAATATGCACAGAGTTGTAGTCTAAAATATGCAACACAAAAACTGAAGCAATGGCAACTGTTTTTGTGACTCAGCTTAGCTTGGACAACCTTTGAGAATGCCAGTGTTAACTATTTCACACCTAATCCATTGGCAGAGGGATGGAGAGGGGTAGAAGCCCACTGGAAAGAGTTCTTGAAGAGCACACACAGATAAATTCCAAGTGTTACTGAATGTTGGATCACTGTGAAGAACCGTAAAGATTGCTTATGATAGTTTTGGTGTTGTGTAGGATAAGCTTCTCCACAAAGACCTCCATAGCTTTCCCTGTGCAGATGCAGCACTGCTGATCAACGCACAATGAGGGTGAAGGTCCAATGACAGCCTTTTTACAAGATTTCTACCAGCAAGGTTTGGATAATACTGACCAAAAAAACTAGAATAAAATCCCACAACACTGATAGGTTTTGTCTACAGCCTGTGCTTGATGCTCTGTGTTATTACTATTATTATTATTATTATTATTATTATTATTATTATTATCTGAAGTTCGCATAGACAACTTTGTCTTTATGAGTAGCATGCTACAATTACTTAAAATGGCAGGACACTAATGTATTTTCTAATTCTAGTCTTACAAGTTAGTGATGTTAGAGTCTAACATCTTTCTGAAGAGAGGAAAATCAGACTCTAAATGGGAGATGAATGTTCAGACATTTGAGAAATATCTTGTCAATATTTTTACCTTAACTTTCTTTGTAGGCAGACCAAGAATAATACAACTTAGAAGCTTAATCAGCTCAGCATTTTGAACAAGTTTGAAGCAATCATTAGCTTCTTCAATTTTCAGACATTTTAAATGACAGGCAAGATAATCTCTTGGACAGAGGCACTGACAACAGAGCCAAAGTAAGTGTGGGCATACAAGTTTGGAGAAAAGCTTAGCACAAATCCTTGTTCCTTCCTATATCACACTGAGACTGTTTTTGAGAACTTCCCCAATGTCAATCAAACACTGCATTTTTGCACAGCAATGCAGTTTTGTGTCACTAGTTGGGACTAGACATTTTGCCCTACCACTGGGTAATCTGGTTTGCAGTACAGCACCATGTTCAGGGCACAGCCAGCCCATGTGCTACAAAGCCATGTGCACAACATGAGGTTCATGCTCTTGGTGACACAGCCCAGTCAAGTGTGTTCTCCTTCTCAAACCACTGGTGATATGAACTTCATCAGCGCAAGACCTTTCTTGCCGGAACCAAAGGAATATGACAGAAGCAGATGATGCCCTCCAGTTCTGCCTTAAACTGTCCATTCCACAAGGAATTGGCACATTTTGTTTTGAGTATGAATAAGAATAAATACTGGTGTCGGTCCTTTGCCCAGCTTCCCCTCCACCTCATTTTGACTTTAGAGACCATGTTTCACTACGGAACTGAAAACAGATTTTAAAATGGGAATAATTCTTAAAAAAGAAAACCATATGTCTTTAAAAATGCTGCAGTTTTAATCTTCACTTTTTTTTTTGGTGACAGTTCTTTACAAACAGTTAACACCTTCTGGGGGAAATTCTGCTTTCAATGAAATAGCACTTACTGAAAAGAAAGCTTCCCGTGCAAATTTTTGTGCCCAGTTCACATGAAATTTTCATTGGATCAGTGTTAGGTAAAGAGTATAAACAGCTGTAAGTACTGACCCTAAAATCTGGATTAAGAGAATGACAAAAGACTGAACAAAGGAAACCAACGAAAACAGCCCTGGAGTAAACAGACATCATAGAGCATGGTGATTTTTACATAAAAGATAATAAATAGCAAGTTTCCTTATTGTTTTTCAAGGAGGCCAAGATCCGTGTTCTTCAGGTTCCCCAACAAACAGCTCAACAATCTGGCAAGCACCTATTAATATACTTTGTGGCTTGGCTATAGAGAAGGTTATGTTATACCTTACTCTGCATAGTCTTTCCTCACACACACCCTCATTCCCAATCCTTTAAACTTAAGTGCAGATTTAATTTCCAGAAAAAGAATCACAAGATGCATTATCAAATAGTCTCTTCTAAGGAAGACTTTAGCTCAGATTTTGCAGACACAAAAATGTAGATAATGTTTTGCAATGCATTTGAAACTTTGAGGTATGTAAACTGGGCAGAAATTCTAAACTAATACCCCATTAATCTAAATCTTTTGCAGTCCTTTCATCACTATCTACTACCACCATAAACACTGAGTGAAAAAGCAAATCTCTGCAGAATTCCATTTTCATTCCTTCATTACTTTGCAATTTTTTCCTTCTGTCCATGTGCCCAGCCATTTTGAATACAGCAAAGACACTAAATTAATGTACCATTTCCTTTTCTTCCTGGAGTCTGAGTTGGTTTTCAGGATCATAATGTGGTTTCTCCAAGATATGGATATTTCCATGTTTTACAACCCATCTCACACCTCTCTTAATATTTCCATGATAACTTATCTGAGGTCAAAAAAGTACACACATTCTGCCTTGGCAAAAGCTTAGAGAACCTTTCAGTTGGTAGGACTAGTGGAGAAGCTGGGAAAGTACCACACATTTCCAACTGAAAAGCTGACTTCTAGGTAGATTTAAAAGATAACTTCAAAAGGTATCATAAATATTTTTTTTTTTATATAGGATCCTAACATCTAACAGTTGACATGCACTAAGCATTACAATATACCCTAGAAAGCCTGAGCCCAAATAGGAATTTTCCTAGGAAATTTTCAAGAACACTGACTCAGGCTATTTTAAAGTATAAAAGTGAAAGTATGTGTGGGGAGCTCATGGTCTAGCTTATAAATGTTAATAAGCTCACATTTGGATAACTCACTATCAGCTAGAACTTTTAATTTGTTATGAATTAAGTTTGCCAGTGGGCCAAAGAAAAGGTATATTTGGAGGGATTTCTTCAAAAAGACAATAAAGACACAAGCATTTAAGAATAGCAGGCTATCCATGATGAATAATGCTCTTTCATGACCTAAAATATCAGATATCACATTTATATTTTCAGGGAATCTGACAAAATAGGAAATGTTAACACACCCAAACCCAAAAGAATAAACTTCTCTGGGATATGACAGAGAAAATACACCATGAATTGTAGATGTGGCTTCCAGGAATTAGTTTAATGTAATTTGTCATGGCCCATAGTCATTAGAGTACTCCCTTTTATCACTGTATGGTAGTCTTCATTTTTACAACAGATACTTTTCTCAAAAACTGCTCAATTTTAAAGGCAAATTCAGTTCCATAATAAGTACTACCAGTGATCTAACCTGGTACAGAAAAATGTACCTCACTTAATCACCAAACTACTTATTTGTAGTTATTGTACTAAAGTGGCTGAAATATGAACTCAGCATACAGAAAGTTAGCTAACATGCAACCTGTATCTTTTATGATCATAAACAGATAAACTTTTGATTTTGAATATTTAATAGGTTACATATTATTACATATGAACTGAAAGGAGATTAAGTATAAACAAATCACTTGATGCCTCTGGAGAATTTATTGCTCAGAAAATCTATTTTCTGACCATTTATAGTGTTAGAACTCAGCTTCTTGAAAGGGTTTTTTATTGTTTTGAGTAGTTTCTTTCTTTTTTAAAATTTATTTATTTTGGAAGGGGAAATGAGAATCTTAAAGTTCTTTTGACTTCTGTATTGTTCACAGACTCCTTTTGGTGAGGGCTTTCATTATTTAATAATCTCAATTATTTTTAAAACATACGATATCCACATTTAAACACAATACTTTTACATACTCCTAGGTCCAGAAAAGAAAGAATAAACCTAACTGTGTTTGAAGCCCACTCGAAAAGAAGAGCCTTCAAAATGGGACTCCATCCACACCAGTCTCGATCCCACTGGCTCTCCCGAGACGGCTTGAGGATCAAGCACACGGTGTGGCCATACAAGCTTTCCTTTCACAGGTTTTGCTGTTAGCAATGCTAACAGTGGCTAGTCATTTTGAAGAGGATGAATGCAACACTGTCTCAGCTGTGGAGATCTGTGAGTAATTGATTTTTCAGTTCACTGGCCAAACCAAAAAATGGAGAGAATTAGGGGGAGAAAAACCCCCATCATTGTGTCAGCTGAAACTCTTCTTTCACCCAAAAATGACACCCTATAGTTCCTGCTTAGATACTTAAACATTTTTATTATTTAAATATAGGCAAATCTCAAACATCCAGATCCAAACAATTCAAAATGACTCGTTACAAAAATATTTTCTTCCCTTCCCCTTTTTTATTTTTCCCAGATTGGCACCAATCAGTACCAACTATTTATTTATAGACAGCGTTTTTCAGTACATACACTATTCACCTGGAAAGTTTGAATCAACTCTGGTCATTTGCTGCTATTCAAAGTATTATTTTTTCTAGAGAAAATATTTATTCTCTGGTTCCTGCAACGTAAGCTAGTTTAGAAAAAGAATTCTTTTCATTATTATTATTAGTTTTAGAAGCCTGCAGCTATGCATCATAGAGTGTTTTTTAAAGTCTTTTCTTTCACACATACTAACATTTTGAAACACCTAAGATCATATATCCCAATAACTTTGATTGAAAAATGTATTCCTCTAGGTGTACAGAGGAGTGAATTTCTCTTTTCATTATGTAGAAACCTGTGAAACTACTACTATAATGCTGGACTGGGAAAATGCAGAGACAAATTTGCATGAGTACTCTGATATCCATTGTCTCCTGTCATTATTTCCTTTACTTTGCTAAACAAGCTCAGGTTTCTGCTCCCATTTTGCTACCTTCCTTCCCTCCTGTTCCATTACCATCATTCATCTGCATTACAGACAGGTGGGCCCACCTTACAGGCAATGAAGTCCACTCTGACTGACTGGGATTGAAGTGCTCAGCATTGTGCAGGTCTTACCCACCTCAGGCCACAAGGCTTGTTAATGTCAGAGCCCCCGCTAACCCCACAAAGCATCACCTCTTTTGCCCCATATCTAGAATATGTTCTGGATCACAGGAAACATTCTACTGAATAAAATATTGGTGTTTTGCTTTAGGTTTTTTTACATAACAGCTACTGAAAAACAATGATCTTCAGTACTTAACACTAAGCAAGGAATTCATCTAACTCACTATGGGCCACATCTTATATGGATTTTAAATTGCACAAGGGCAGAGACTTAGGTTTTTATTTTAGCAACATGACCTACCTAATTGAGCTCTTCAGAATCCTTTGGGCTTTTATTGCAGTTGGTCAGACAAATTTGGATTTCTTTTTCCCTATTGGAAACTGTTGGATCACTGAACTTTAAATGATCCTAAATGAATGTTCCACTTTCTGTAAAGTTCTGTCTGTTTCTAGTATAAGGAAACAACTATAAATTGTCCAATTTGGTCAGCACACTTACTACCAGCTGCCCATACCACATCTCAACCCTGCCAACTACCAGAGAATCAGAAAGCCCAAGACTGGAAGTTATGGCTTTGGAGAAGACAAACTAGAATGCCCATGAACCTCAGCTCTCCTCCTTCTTGAGAATGGAGGAGCTTTTAATTTCTATTTGCCTTACGAAACAAATCAAATATTAAATGCCCAGCAGCCTTACTTTTTTCTCCATGCAATTCCTGTATTAATTCTCTGGACACTTCTACCTGGCAAGAGATTATGCCAACTTTTCAGCTAGGAACCTAGGACAGACAGCACAAGTCTTCTGCTCAAAGCTCACACAGGAATCTGTGGCAGACCAAGGAGTTGAACTCTAGGTCCCCAAATTTAGTGCTCTGAGCATTGTAATATCCTTTCCTGGTTGTAGGCTAATAACAACCTGAATGTGCTTTCACTTAGACTTCAGTGATCTTACAGACAATGTCAAAACCTGTTATTTGTTGGCTGCCATAAATGCTAGAGGGAAGATGAGTTCACCAATGAGTCTACATCTGCACTAATGATTCTATTTTTTTTTTTGGCAAACTATGTATCCCCAGCTCTATTTTACAGTTATTTTCCATACTGTTAATGTTTTATACTACTTTCTACTTTTTTGGTAAGAAAGTGAATCCAAGGAAGTGGAAAGCCTGCCTTGCACAATGTGAGCTAGAAATGTATAGACACATTCCTACCACCACGCAGTAACGCCAGGCCAGAAAAGAAGAGATGGCTGAGAAGGGACCTCATCAATGTAAATAAGTGTCAGAAGGGAGGGTTTCAAGAGGACGAAGCTGGGTTCTGCTCGGTGGTGCAAACCAACAGAACAAGTAGCAATGGGCAGAAACTGATCCACAGGAAGTTCCATCTGAACCTGAAGAAGAACTTCTTTACTGTATGAGTGACCAAGCACTGGAACAGATTTTCCAGAGAGGTTGTGGAATCTTCCTGACCAGAAATACTCAAGAACCATCTGGATGCAGTTCTCTGCCATGTGCTCTAGAATGACCCTGCTTGAGCAAGGATGTTGGACCAGATCCCCCACTGTGGTCCCTTCCAAAGTGACCCATTCTGTGATTCTATATGAAAAATAGCTTTCCCTTTTCTTTACATGATGACTTTGGCTAGTTATTCCCACATAAAGCAGCTACTCCAGTGTGATTTCCAGCCTGCAGCAAGAAGGTTTACATTCAGACTCAAGCTAAGGTGTGTGGGAAGTATGGGTGTTTTCAGAGGAGCACTACAACCCGATGAAGCTAGACGAAGGGTACGGTTTTACAAATGTGCATTTCCCCAAAACTGCATGTACAGTGTTTCTCTATGTTGTTTCAGTCTATAAATATATCTTCTGACTGTTAAACTGATTATTTACTAACTGATTATATACAGTGTTAAACCATGATTTACTAACACATCGTGGATGTCTCCTAAACAGTAGGTCAGTATGTGGTTTGTAGTCTCTACTGAAGAGATACTAGATCTTATCAGATCAGGTCTAGCAAAAATGTAGTTGCAAACTAACTGGATCTAAGCATTGAAAGACAACGAAGAGGCTGCTGAAGGTCATTAGAACGTATCCCAAAGTGTGCTCCCCTGAGGTCACAGTCGCCCAGTACATCCTAACCACAAAGACTCAAAAAACCCCACCATAAATAAACAAGCAAAGCAAAAATACAAGCATCAGCCAAGTATTATAAAAATCACATTAATTTTAAAGCTTTACACTTTTTGACATTTAAAAAAGTCTTTGACCTGGAATATTCTGCAGTTGGATTTTTCTGATGTTTTCATAAAGGTCATGTTTATGGTATAATGAGCACAAATTTCCAAGGGTTGTTAATCAGAAAAACACTGTATTGCAAACAGATTTTCAAAGTATTTTTCATTTTTATGATGAATATATTATCAGTTTTAAAAGCGCCATGTTTCAAAAGCATGCCTGGGGAAGAAATAACAATTAACTTCTGATGTCTTTACTTTAAATGAAACAAGTGTATGACTGAGACAAGTATGTAACTAATATCATGAAATGGACATGCTCCACTAGTAAACTCTATGAAGATAGTTCTGTGTGGCAATGTATCTTCTATTTAGCACTAATAATTCTATTTAGTATTAATAATTCACTGAAAAGTGTTTTTACACATTCTGTAACTGCATACTGCAAAGTAAGTGGAACTTAATGACAAGTTATTGCAGGTTTCCAGGGTATCACTTCACTCTTCTGCTAGCTGTCAAACCTCTGTTGCTTTACTGAATAACAGGTAGACAGATTTCAGAAAGCGCTGAAGTTAGGAGAAGGATGGCAGAATCCAAGTCAAAAGGGCAAAGTCAAAGCTAGCTCCACAAAGAGAGTGGAAGGGAAGCAAGAAGAAAGGTGCATCAAGAAAAAATTGATGAAGTCTATGGTTTTGTAGCTGTACTTGTCTGTTGGTCTCACAGGGAGCACACAACAATGGACATGAAAATACCTCCATCAACCCATGCCAGTGTTGCATTGCCTGGACCATGATTCCCTCCTGAATTAACCTTGCAGAGGTTATTAGATTATTATATACATATTATATTATTATATACACATTATATTATGTATATATATTATATTATATACTATTATATATTAGTGATTTTATATAATATATTATTATATATTATAATATATACATATTATATTATATAATATATAATATTATACACATATTAGGTTATTACATACATAGGCCCGCTTATGTGTATGTATGTGACAAAAATGCATACTTATTGAAATGAACCCACATTTTAAATTTTCCTTTCCCACACATAATGACATAAATGCTTGCACAATGCATCAGAAATTATCACAGTCTCAAAATTTTTGATTCACAAAAAACCCTCAACACATGTATAGTTACAACTATTAGATTGATTGATCTTTCATTGGTAGGCAAAAGAATAAGTGGAAAAAGTAGAATGGAACCAAAAGCACAGGATGTACTAATGGATAGTGAGCACTGCCACAGCAGATAGAAGTGAGTTTTACAGGACAGGCTCCTGGACATAGAGAACTTTTCAGTTCATGGTGGCTTGAAAGTTACTTGTTAAGATAAATGATCATATGATCCTTTTTCCTGCATGTATGTATTCCTAAATTAGAAACATTTCAAGTTATTTGTCTCAGGAACTTTTTCTAACAATGAAATACCTTCACTCCCACTCTCAATGAAATATCTGAAGTTCTTAAAGAAAATTAAACCAAAACAGCAAATGCAATTAGCTTTCTTTCTCAGGATGTATAACCAGCAGAAAAAGCCTATTAGATCTCATGGCCCAATTGTCTCTAAACCCCAACCCATTACTTTTCATAAAACTTCTACTATACTTTAATGAAATGAAATAAGTTCAGTCCTCAGGAGATACAGCTACTTGTGCAAAAAACAAGAGCCTGAGGCTCTATGATTGAGAGTTTCTGGAAAAAGAAGTTGATGCAAAACTGAAGCTATCCTAGCAGGCAACTCATGCTTTGTATTGAGAAGCAAAGGAAAAACAGATAGTGCTTGGCAGTTTGCTGTCCCCACAGAGACAGGGGAAGAGAGGACAAAATATTTAGTTAACTGTGAAGTTTGAACCTTAGTGGAAAAGAATTTTATGCCAGCTCAAATCACACATGCACTGTGTCAGCAATGACTATACCCTGGATTTTCATCAGCAGGCAGTTAAAAAAAAACCAACAAAACGAATGCTAATTGTTGTACTGGGGAGAGAAAAATATCCCTATCTTCTGCTAAGTACCAGAGTACTTGAAGATTAGATTAGTCACTCCCTTCAGCATTAAGCAACAGAGATCAGCTTACATCTTAATGGCGCTGTGCCATCAGATGTTGTTTTCTTGCCCCACTGCTGAAAATTTCAGGTTCAGGTTGAACACTCACACAAGACAAAAGCATGACCACTAACAACATAGCAGCCTTCCAGCATGAAGAGATGAGGAATTCACCAGGAATTTGCAGATCATACCTGACCTGCTAGGAACCTTCTTGCTGTACTGATCAATCATTCAGCCATTCTTCATCTGTCTGAAAAAAACTAGGGATGCAAATGATCAGTAGCTCTGGACAGCAGGACAGAGATTTGAGTTCAGCAAGGGAACCATGAAAGGAGAGCTGGTGCTGATAGAGCACAAAACCCTGAAGACAACGCTAAGGGCAAGGAGTTCACATCAAATTTGGAAGAGGGAAAAGTGGAGGGGGAAAGAAGGGGAAGTAAGAAGGAAGCAGGCAAAAGACAAATGGAAATAAAAGAATGGGATGTTGGAAATCAGTGGGAGAAATTTGAACCTTGGTCAGAATCAACTAAACTGTTGTCTTCTGGAAATTCTATATCCAGTCACAGATTTAGTTTTAATAAAGTTTAAATAGGTCATGTTATAGCATATTTAAATAGTAATAATTGTGTAACTCTATTATATCTACAAATTACATCTTTGCCAAACATTATGTAGTGCAATCACATGCTGTTCTTGTGCAATTCAAATGATTTTACTATTTTTCCCCCCTTTTTTAAACAAGGGCAAACATGTGTCATATGATATGCTGGAACACAGTTTCTAGGTGCTAATTCACAGTATATCCTGGTGAATAAGTGTTTTTATTTCCATCAAAAAAACTGTGAAATATTGTTTCTATATGCATAGCTACAACAAAAAAAATAGCGATTCCACACACCACTAAGTCTCTATATTCAAGGAGTGTAAGCAAAATAAAACCACACCATGATGCAGTATAACAGGTAAGGTATATATGAACGTTTCATCAGTACTAGTGAAATAAATATTGTTTTTTCTTCTCTCTGACAAAGATCACATGAATGTATTGCATGTAATTGTACGTAATTGCATGTAATTGTATTGTATGTAATTGATCACATCTATGTATTGTAGTGTTCTGTAACAGCATTGCCCTACGTACATGAATATTGTGGAATTGCATGGAACTCCCTACAAATCAGAGCAGGAAAAATTGTTACAGATGCCAATGAAAGGTGGTCCTGCAAATGTTCTATGGCACAACCAGCTCCTCTTGGTGGCTATGGTGGCAGACTCAAGCATCAAAGCTCAGATCCCTCAAAATCTGTTTTTTTTTGTGAGACTCCATAAAAATCATATTTGATTAATATTCCAAGTAAATAATAAAAAAAAAAGAGAAAGAAAAAAGTACAAATTCTAAAGGACTGACTTCACTGCCCGAGCAGGGTACCTTCATTGTCACTAACAGATCTCAGCCATGACCCTTCTGCAAGAGAGAAAACAACAACAAGAGAGATGATATTGAATTATTGAATTCACTTCTAAAAACCTTTTTGTTCTCTGTCATAAAGGACCAGTTTGAAACCATGCTTTAATAATCCTTGAATCAGGCTGTGGGTTTGCACATGCCACTGCAATTACGAAGTTACAGATAATTAATCTATTCTGCTGTGCTAATTTGTCTGATGCTTTGCTTCAAGATGCGATTGCTTGTGGACAAGGAGAGAAAACAAAAAATTTAACTTTTTCTGCGTTGCAAAGCTCTGCCAGAATTCATCTTCTCTTCAAATCTACATGGAAGCTACATTTGCACATAATATAGAAGCAATTTTTTTAAAAGTTTCAAAAATTGAAAGAAATCAAGGTTTATATTTTGATCAAAGGCCCGTATTGGAGCCTGCTCTGTAAGTCCTCAATGCCTCAGGGGAATGTTCCAATAGTTGGGCTGTTGACTAACTGGGGAGACTTGCACAATGATACCATTTTGGAGCAGTTTAGATTTGTGTAAATGTGTATTCACTTCACGAAGGAATTTAGTTTGTGTTTCCAGCAGCCCACAAAAATCCCTTGACCTCAGGGCTAGGGTTTTTCTGGGGAAGTGAATACAGTCCTTTACAGCGGAGAAGTTCTAACAAAATGGCTATTTATAAAAAAGGGCTATGAAAACTTCAATTTTGGCAAGCTTATACCTGATGGAGCTGATTTAAGCAAATGCTCTGAGAGCTAGAATATGTGACAGTTATTAGGTTGACTGTCCTTCTCTTGACACTTGTGAAAATGCTGGCAGGTCTGTTTCTCAAATATCTATGTAAAATATGCCTATAATTTTAAAAAAAAGTTTTTCAAGCAAGTAAAATTATCTCCTGTCATTCTCTGTAGGTGGGGGAAAGCACTACTGCTTTTGCAGACAAGACACAAAGGACAAAAGAAATTTTTGTCCTATTTTCCAGAAACACAGGCATGTCAAGCCCAATTTATCTAATCCATGACATGTTGGATGCTCCAGGCGGCATCTACGAAAATAGATAAAGGCTTGTCCTCCACAGATTTAATGAATGGGAATCCCTGCCCCTGGCTAATATAAATTGTGCTTGTTGGTGGATAATTCTATTGATTACAATCCAGTTACATTTACAGAAGTACACACAAGAATTTTCTGTAAAGCAGCCCAAATTATGGGCCAAAAAATGCAAACCCAATCCCATAATATGTTCATATTTCTTTAAGCAGTATGAAGTTATGATTTTTCAGTTTTCCCATATTCTATCCTGGTGTTCCTTAAGTATGTTTTACTATCACATGACATAAAGTTATTCCATGATAAATCCACATGCTATTATTCACTCTATTCAGAGCTTTTTCCTCATGCAAAAAGCGAAGACATTTTTATAGCTTCTGACACATATTTTGCTATAAGGTTTCCTGAGTCGACCACACAGCTTGTAGCTGTAAACAGAAGGTTCATGCCAGTATCCTGTGTATCTTGGTTACCATTTGATATGGGCAAAATGCTAAAAGGAAAAAACGCAACAAACCAAACAAAAACTCCACAAGGAAAACCATGCCCCGCAGGGGTATGAAAGGTGGCAAGGAGTGGTCTGCATACCAATGTTCAGATTTCACTGATGGCTAGGGATGCCAAGGCATGGTCCAAGGGACAAATACTACTCATCTGCATTTTCACATAGGTCAGGAACAGCCTGAAACCCTCTCTAAAGGAAAATAAATACGATAAACTCTCAAGTAATAGTACCTTTCCTGAACTGCTCTTCAGTCAGCCTGGCTATGTTCTGGTCCTCTATCGAGGAATCCTAAAATTTTATAGCCTCTGTTCCAGGAACCAAACACAGGAAAGTATTATAAAACATTTAAATAATTTCTTAGAGAGAGCCGTGCTTGCTCATACAATCTCACTCCTCAAAATATTTACTTCTAGCCCTATATAGCTATTAAAATTTCACTTTGTGTGCATCACAAACTCAGATTAGACATTCACTGATCTTACCCTCATAGTTATTAACGGTCTATAATTCAGCATTTCTTGAACTAACTCTAAATACATATTGAAACAGGCCTTGTATGAAAGCAAGCCACCTCAAACATTTCAGTTTGTTGTAGTCAAAGACTATTTCTCATCTACCTCTTTCCCAAGGTGTTTGGAAAAAATCAAGCCTTGGGCATAAGACACTAAAACTTACTCCACAGGAAAAAAGTCTTGGTTGACATATTTTATTTTATTTTTAAGGCTCTCTCTGCTGGAAAGGCAAAATAAAGTGAAGGAAATAACTTTGATTCTGTTACATCACACAGTTATTTGAGAGATACTAAAGGAAATGTGGGTTTTTGAAAGGCATTTTTACCAAGCCTTGTGACTATGATAAAAGAGAACACAGAAGAGAATAGAAGAGGAGAAAAATTCCAGTGCACGTTTTCTGATAATCCATGTAGATCAGAAGGATCAGGATCATGCAGCTTCACAATTTTAAGTCTATCTATTATAATTCCAGATATTATTGAGTATGCTATATACACACATATATATATATTTGCTCTGATCCATGTTAAGTCATGGCATTGCTTTGCTTCAACTATTTGGAGTGAAGACCTAATCAAATTCAAGTTTTTTGCATCACATCATTTTACACATTCCTAATATTTTTATTACTTTTTCACATTAAAATAGAAAAATAATACCTCAGTTTAGTCAACAGACTTTTATCTAAATGAATTTTGTGTCAAGTGCTTCAAGTAATTTCTCAATATACTTTTATTACTCGAGATGATCAAGTCATCCCCTCTACAAAAACTAAAACCTTTGAATTTTAATGAATTTTGGATATTAATCTGATCAGAAGAACCTTACAAAACCTAAGAAGCAAGGAGGACAATGCAAGAGTTAAGAGCCTTTAAAGGAATCATGTGTTGACAAGCTAGATCCCTCCTCCCATCCTCCCACTCCACTGCTAAGGAGTGAAGGGAGCCTCATATACTCTAATCATCTTTGCTTTCCATAAGAGGTAATCTTATAACACATTTCCAAGAATGAAATGATATTAAACCAGTGAAGTGAGCCAACAATTGTCAGATTGCTATAGAAATTCAAGGATTTGCTGAGCCACAGACAAACCTCAATTCTACAAATAGTGTTGCATGTATTTAACTATTCCAATCCCTCACATCAGTGACACAACAGCAGAAAAGTTAATTATTTTTTAATTCAGAAGTGCATGCAGAAGTGGGGTGCATCTCTTATTTTTGTTATTTCATCTGACTAAACATGCAAAATGTTCCATAACAATAAACAAAGAGATCTGCTATTCTACTAAAAAGGAACTAAAAATTTGCCAAGGGTGCTGAATTTGAAGGAAGAATCGAAACCCCAAATACTCAACTCACATCATTATATACAAGAGAATTTGGTTGTATAGTCCAGAATTTGGCACTGTTTTCTTTCAAACCAAAACAAGCCCACAAAATACCAAGATAAACTATGTAAGAAGAGAAAAGTATGATGAAACTATAAACAGCAGATGAAAATGAAGATATTCTGAGTATATTGCCAAAGATGCAAGAACACATCCATTTCTTCTTTCTGACATCATTAAAAAAATCAGGATGATCCCAGTGACTAGAACATACTTTTTGTCTCTAGAAATGGCATTAAAAAACACCCATAATCTTACTAAAAAAAGACAATATATTGAGAAAAAGAGGCCTATGTCTCTATATTATTCCAGTGGCTTAAGGAGAGTTACACCGAGTCTTAGTTTGAGCTGAAATACTGAAGGACAATTATTGCACCACACTGAATATGCTTAATTAGAGGTATCAATTCAAGTAATGAGGTAATTTTGCATGCAAGCCTCTGAGAAACCTGAAACCAAACACAGCTTGCCTGTATAAGGGTTGCATTCCAGAGCTTCAGCTCAAGCCAATTTTACAGATCTGGAGTTGCAACTAAACATAAATCACCTGATTTACAGCAGAATGTTTTGGGTGTGTTAACCTGAAACGCTGAGAAAATTTCAGCAATGTGGGCCAAACCATGACAATATTCAAGATCTTCACAAAATTCTTCAGCCTCAAACCGCTGATGCTGGCACAGTTCTGTTGTCTTCATATCTGCATTCGGCTAGGACCTTACAGCTTCTGCTCCTCTAAGTTAAACACAGGGTATCTGTAGCTTCACAAATCTGTTGTCTTTGTTTCTGCTTTACACAGAGTTTTGATTTATCATTGAAGAAAACACTCCCCAAACCTGTATTTCTGGCTATTCTGTTTCACTTGGACTTGGGCAGTATATGCGGTAATCTTGTCTAAATATAGATAAAATTTAAATGGGGAGTGATAGAATTTCTTTTTTACACTCTTCAGACAGCTAAATTATACTTAAAATACATTGAAAAGACCCAGAGCACAGACAGCTGTTTCATGTTGCTATGTAGATTCTGTTGCTACCACATGGCAAAAAAATTTACATTTTATTTCTCACTTAACTGACCATTTAAGTCAACAGAAAGCATCAAATGACCCAGGTGTTCAGCTACATGATTATTTTCGGTTCCAAAAGTAGCGAAAGTAAAATAAATCTCTGCGTCCAAGGTCAAGCATCAACTGTATTAACAGAACTCTTACGAAGTTCTCAAAGTTACACATAGAAGAACATTGTAGGAGGGACACAAAGTGAAGCAATGCACAGTTCACCTTTAGGTTGCTCCACCAGGCACTGTTCAACACATTTTTGTAGAGTCAAGACCAGGCCTGGTCATGCTACTAAATGGGTAAAGTCAGACTACCAAGACTGGTGGAAACCCAAGAACAGCAAAAAACGACTGAAAAAAGGCAGTGTAATTCAGTGTCTGATAGCTTGAAGTAAATAGGCCACTTGCTGAGAATTTGGTTCCCACCAAATACCCATTTCTTGCATTTATAAGACCTTTCAGTGTTTCCCTACAACTTCCTCTGCATATATAAAGAAGCTGGTTTTAGACCAAATTAAAAACAAACAGATAAACAAAAAAAAAAACCAAACAAAAAACCAAAAAAACCCAAAACCAAACAAACAAAAAACCCCAAAAAACTCCAAAAGAATACAACTAGAAAGCCCCTTGTGTTAGGTTTACTACCTCACATGATTTCAGGATTCTGTCTGCTCATTGAAAGCTAGGAAGAGGTGGCATGGGCTATTTCTTAGAGCTATCACACACACTGAAAAAAAACCCATGCAAAGCAGTAAAAGCATGTACACACCCAAAGGTACTAGAAACCCTTTAATTTTTTTTAATGGAAATCTATTTTTGAGAATATTTTCTTAAGTTCGTCTCTTGCTCTAACAACATGGGCAACGGCCTCTTACTGAACATGATTTAGTACAAGATTTTATCTCTTCCCCTAAAATTCATTATAAACTTTAAATTTCCTCTATATTACAGTATATATTAAATTTCCTATATATATAGTACATATTAAATTTGCTATATATTACAGCAGTATAATGTTGTTTGGCCTTTCCAAAATGACACATTCAAAAGTCAAATCAACATTCTAATTACAAATTACAGCTTCCTTGTCACTAGAAACTATTATCCATATATAATTTTAATACACGTCCATTCAGTAGCTCCAGACACACAACTGCAAATGTTAAAATCCTGCAGACTAGAAATGAACTTCTCCCACATGCAGCTTTTTCTGGCTGAGCTACAAACCCACAGAAATGATAGCTTGATATGATTTGTGGTCATAAACTTCAACAGAGCTGTATGAGATGATGCTCTAAGAAAAATGTTAAGCCTCCTCTGCTAGTGAGGGTGTGGGGTGGGGGTGAGTGAGATGGGGAAGAGAAGAAACCCCCGACTTTTCTTACTGCTGCTCTTCTGCCTAACTAGTGCAGTCTGTTAACTGAAGGAGAATCACCACATACTACTAAACTATTCATTGAATTGCCTTGATCTTTTTAATGATATTGCCAATAATGTGTCTTAATCAGACAAAAAAGACATCTCAGTTCAACAAGGCACTAGAGTGGGTTGCCTCCAGAAAACTCAAGAAAACTTAAATAGGACTACTGTGAATTAAGAGACACTCTACATAACTTGTACATAACCAGGAAAGCTTGCAAGCCACCATGCTATACACACAGACGAATTCCTTGCAGATGTAAACCTAACAGGGAATTGCTGTGGGCCATAGAACTACATAGTTCAGTTGACTTAAGAATGTCATATTATCCTTACGGGCATAGATAACTTGCTAACGAAAATTAATAAGAACAATAATGACTACACTGGTTTGCAGCAGAAAGCTGCATGCTAGTTTACAAGAAAAGAGTTTGGTGGCCTTAAAAAACTTCCTGGAACAAAAAAATGAGGGTAACTTCCATTGCCTGTTAATTCCTGAGCTTCTCTATGGAAACCATCAAAGCTGAGGTGGACAAGGGCACTGATGGAGTCTCAGGTGTGCAGAGCTCCTCTGCCATGCTGAGACCTGCAGCACCCCGTTCCTTCCTGCATCTTCCCATAAGTGGGGATCCACACATGAAGCCAATGCAATTCAAATTATTCAACCACCCAAGCTCATATTTCCATCACATTCATTGCCCCTTCTGGCAAAGGTACAGAGAACAACTATTTAAAGAGGATCTGCAACCCAAACAGCTAAATCCTTCACCATTGCAGGATCATGCTGCCTTCACCCCAGACCCCCTGCCCAACTGGGGCACTACAGTTTGACTACACTGCTGATGATCAGTTTTAAGTTTTTAAAGAGCATTTAATTCACATTTGAAATTATTGAAGACATTAAACATAACTGTTACATATTATTTGGCAGTTACCTTAATTAAAAGAGTTCTAGTTTAATATTTCTAGTGCAGTTGAAATTCTAACTTTTCTGGGGGCCATGGAAGTTTCCCAGGATATTAGGTCCAGAAAATGAAATTGAGTTCAAGCAAACTTGTTAGAACAGTCCAACACTTTCCACAGTTCATTACAAATAATAATTACTTTCTGAAACCTCCTCCTTCTCTATGAACTGACTCAGTAAAAACAGTATCAGTGAGGAAAGTTCCATTTTTTCTGAAAGATTCTTGAACTTGCAGGAGCTTTTCTTGATACCTGCTAGCAGTTGCCATGCCTACATTATACCAACAGTTTTCAAAAGTTGCCCAACTTCTTTCAGACAAACCATCAATATTACCTCAACTAAACGAAATCAGTTCCTTACATTATTTACTAGAACAGAATCTGCTACAGAGATAGAAAAACTTGCAAAACTGGAAATCTGCCCATCACAGGCACCTCACAAAGATTTCTTAAAAGATCAACTTATTTATTATGGTAAACACTCTCTGACAACATGAGCCATCTATTACTGTGAGCATCTAGAAAGAGCTAACAATTTATAATTACCATTATTTCTTCTCATCTTTGTGATTTGGAAGATATTAGCTCAGCTGGAGTCTCTCAAACAGATATTTGATATAAAATATTCATAATTCATTTGACTATATACTTAGGTCAGATGGCAATATTTCTGTTTTCAGATGAATCTAAAGTGAGCTTTGTATTGCTGAAAATGTGCTGGCATAGCTTTTAACATAAAAAAAACTGTAATAAATTACAATAAAGTATCATGGAATTTTTATCTTTGTGATTGTGCCCATAAAGAAACCTTCCTACTAGAAACGAACAAAAAACTTATACAAATCACATAAACATTGTTAGAATAAACTGAGGGATATTTTAGGAGTATTAATTGTTAATGCCTTTTCAATGCTAAGTATCATCAAAGACTGACTACCTGACACAGTTCTGTTCTGTTCTTCATCACTACACTGAATCTTTTGGATATATTTAGCTTTAAAAAACAAAACAAAACAAAACCCAAACCAAACCAAAACAACAAACAAACAAACAAACAAACAAAAAAAAACAAACTAAAAAACAAGGCAGGGTATAATAAGAAGTAAAAATCGATTAATGTTCTACATATCTACATTTCCTTCCTAAAATCTGTAGAATTTTCTGGGTGTCCACAGTGACATACAGCATCATCACTCATGGCCTTCACAATGTTAATTTCAGACTCCTTAAATATTTTTTTCTTCCCTGTGTGTAGATGATAGCATGTAATGACAATTCTGCTTCAAGCTAGTCACTGTGGCAAAACAGAGCAGTTTTTTTGGTCATCTTGGAGTGTTTATGAAGGGTGGTGCTGCCAGTACCATTTTGCTGCAGCACCAGCCGACCACCCCACTTTACCTGCTCCCTGCCTGCCTTTATCTGCCAGCAGAGTTTGCATACATTTCACACACTCCAAGCCTTTCCACAAACACATTTGAATTGTATCTACATTGCTAGAGAGATTTCCAATGTTGTTTTGATTTTTTTTAATGTGCTTTCAGTCTGTGTTTGTGTATTATATTTGGTAAGTTCATTCATGTGAAGGATGATATCTATGGCAGTATATGTGTAGTAATGTCCCTCTTTAAGGCCACTGATTCTTTCAACCTTGAAAACCTGCATGTTTTCATGCAGGTAACCTATTGCATGCCTGTTAGAGTGTGTAGAACTAAATACAAATATGGATGGGCTGCTAATTAACATTGAGTAGGTTTGTCAGCTATATCTATGTAAGAATATCTTTCATGTTCTACAAAAATACTGCAAAGGATTGGGAGAAAAAGAAAAAAAAAAGAGAAAAAAAGGGAAAACCATTAGGAATTCATGAATATAATGAAAAGTTTTACTTAACTCAATTGAAAAGAAAAAGAGTTATTATTTGAAACCTTCCTTAATAAAGAAAGAATGGAGAGAGACAAATCATACCATGTAGACCAATGCAATTTCCAGGTACTCAGGGCTACTAAGATTTAAGCATAAGAATCTACATGTGTTATTAGGAGGCTGTTGCAACTGCCCTAGCACTGCATGTGGAAAGGAGAACTAAACAACTAGTTTTACAAGGCAGACAGACTGTGGTCAGGATTGGCGAGACAAATGTTTGTAAATGATTATGTCATGTCCTGAGTGCTAAAATCATGTAAGGGTACTAGAAATAATACAGTTCAGTGACTTTACAGTACCCATGTTGATGTGGCTGCCATGCCCTCAGTTAGAAGGAGACAAAAAGCAAAAGGCTTTAAATTTATCCTTACATATGCATACACAACTTTTTATGGCCTGTTTGGCTTGTTAAAAATTGTCCTTTACAAACACAGGAATTGCAAAGTTAAAGAGGAGATTATGTAAAGTTTTACATATGGCTGCAAAGTTATTACTTTTTTCTATGCTACCTAAAAGCAGACAAGCCATGCAACTTCAACTGTTGAAAAATTTGCTGCTCACAGAAGCACAACTTACCAGTGGTAACAGAAAAACAGAGGAACATTGTGCTTGCTACATAATAGTCCCATATCTGGCAAACTGAATGCACCTGTTACATTGCTGGTTTTGACAGGAGGTGAGTGGATTTGCTATCACAGGTAAATACCAGCAAACAAAACCTAATTTGCTAAACATTGCACTATAGAGACAGTAGACCCTCAGGTCACTACTGAAAAATGGCTTGGCTTAGCAAAAAGAGCACTGATATTCCTTTTAGTGCTAAGACCGGCTTCCTCTCCACCTGTTCCTTCCTTTTGCACTCACAGTTGCAGATCTTGTCAAGGTTCTGTGTTTTTTGACTTTTTTTTTCTTTTTTTTCATTCAGTATTGATCCCTAATGCAATGATGGGTAACAATATTGGAAAACACAGCCATTATCTCCCTCTGTCTTCATAACTTACTACACTCCATAGTAAACAAACTGAGTAAACAAGGTCAACAGGAAAAAAAGAGGCTGAGAAAATTTTCATGGCTTTCATTTAAATGAATTGTCCATCTGCTTTTTCAATTACAGCATAAAAGCAAATAAATAAGAGAACTACTATGAAGTAATACTCAAAGAGAAAATTAAGCCTAGCTTTTTTCCTTTGTTTTCAAGAAAGCAGTTTTAATATTCAGATGGGGTTTTCTAGCATAAACCTGTTTTATAGATTCTATCTTGTTTTCTGATGGAGAGAATTGGGGAAGAGACTGCTGGTTTGCATTGTAATAAAGAGAACACAAAAACAACACACAGTATAAAAATTACCATGAGCCAAAGCCCTTTGAGACCCTAAGCATATGCTAAAATTTCAAACAGCCATGCCCAGAGTTAGCAGACACTCACGGTCAATCTCATTTTGTACCTCCTGTAACTGCTTCAGAGATGAAGATACTATACATTACCAAACCCCAAGAGCTTTTCAAGCTTTACTTGAAAAGCAAGTGGTACATTATGGTTTTAAACTCTGAAATCTGCAGGGACTACAAAACAGAGTAAATTAGTTGGCTTGGTAAAAGAGCCAGGACCTTATCTCATAGTGATGAAAAAATTTCTCGTGATTTCCAAACAACTGGTTCGGCCAGCTAGCAGAGGTATTAAAAAAAGAAATAGATTGATCTAACCCCACCTTTTTAAAATAGATGTAAACCTTTGCTAAAGCAGAAGTAGTGGGGTGGGGGGAGGGGGAATGGAAATAAGGAAAAAAAGAGAAAAAAAAATGCAGAGCAAGAACAAGTGCTTTTGTTTAAACACCAAATAAGGACTCAAGATGTCTTAACATTTGTTCAAACCTAAAGAAATTTTAAATGGATATCATTTTAAGCATCAAAAGAGACAGAACTGTATTATCATAGATGTTAACAAGAGGCAAGGGTGTATAGTAGTTGAACTTTCATAAAAACCTCCCTTACAATTACAACTTGAAATTACAGTTGCATTTTCATATTTTACATTTGATCCTGACCCTTGCCAACTACTTTAAGCTGTCATACCATGTTTAAGATTGCAGTAACTCTTTATGGTTCATATGTACGTAGGGCAAAAAAAATTATCTATGAGGAACATGTTCGTGAGCATGAGACTGATGAGCTGAAGGAAGTGGTCAACAAAATGAGCAAGGAGGTCTGTGAGCACGCCAGTAATGCAGCCTCATGTATTAGATTTTTCACCCCTAAGTAGATTTCTCAAAGATGTGTTGCTAAAATAACTGAGCATACAGGCTGACCTGCAGAATGTGGCTTTGCCATATAATGACTTAGCCCTACAACAGTGCAAAGCTTCTTCCCACTTTCATCCCCAGCAATTTAATTCAAGTGCAATCTTGGACACTTCAAGCTTTGGTATTTCTCTCTTTTGCTGCATTTTCTCTGAATGCTACCAATCATCTATGCAATTTCAGCTGCAAAACTAATCTTTGCAGTATATTACATGTAATATCTCCTTTTTAAAAACTGAAGCCCTTATGACCTCTATTGTATTTCAAGAACTTTTCATGACCTAATAGAAAATTGAAATATTTCCTTTTCCCAGTCCAAATATATTTCTCCTTTTTCAAATACCACCATCTTCTTTAGTGCAATGAGAGTTAAGATCTTTAAAGGGATTCCTGTAACCCAATTAACATTTTTGTAATTGCAAGAATTTCTAGAATTGCCACTATTTTATGAAACAAAATGAAAATAACATGGAAGGATATCTGCACACAGGCACAGAGACATATAAGCCATATGATTCTTATATAAATCAGTCAAAGGCTCTCATTATTTTAAAATGTTTTGTAAAAGTTTATGGGTTGCCTCATAGGAAAAAAAATGAAAATAGAAGTATGATATCACAATGAAAATTTAAAAAATCTGTTTTCTTCTTAATTTCATTTCTTAACAGAAGAAAGAGATTCATTAGGAAGGCATGTAGGATTAGATTCTACAATCATCCCAGTTAAAATATGCACAGACACACATTCACGTGAGCATGTGAGCGCATACACACTTTGTTAAAGGACCTTCAGCTGAAGCAGCTGTGATCTAATCTTCTCTAATGAAGCAGGAAACCACTGCTTCCAATTCTGGGTTTGGAACAATTCCCCCACAAGAAAAGTTACACTTAGAATGACTTTTTTTTGTCTATGAAATGGCAAATTTTTGTTTTATTTATGGCAACATACTGGATATATTTTGAGGCATTTTAAATGAACAGTTTCTGTAACAGAAACTAAAAGGGTCCAATCTAGTACAGAGCAGTTTCTATAAGTTCAAACAGGATTTTTTAAATTGTTTTTATGTATACATGCATTAATAATTATTCAGTGCTTCAAGATACGAATTTTACTGCCCAGGAGGTTGTAATGTTCCAAATATAAACATCAGGCTCCTGCAGTTTTCAAGATCCTATACACTGGCTTGCTCAGCTGAATTCTTCTGTCACACACAGCATCCATTATATATTAACTACATTTTCTTATTGCAGATGGCTGGTGATAAAACACAGTTAGTAATCCAGTATCTGTGCTTCTCAAAACATTTTAAAAGAACAGCTTTATCAACACAGATTCACCCTGACTTAAATGAAAACAGAACTGGTACTAAAGGCCTCCACAGTGTCTAACCTAGGAGGAAATATAACCTCCTAAAAACAAACCAGTAACAACCAAATATTTTCATTCAAAAAAAAAAAAAA
>VZTJ01000298.1:626389-646254 GCA_013397795.1 Orthonyx spaldingii
AAAAAAAAATCCCTGTTTCAGCAGTTGGTCTGTTGACTTGTACAATCTGTTTTCTTTAAAGAGGTGATGAGATTTGGGATGTTGGGGGTATTCTTTTTATTCCATGACTCATCCAGCCTGAATGTCTTCAAGAAAGTGTTCCAGAAATAAAGAGTGATATTCAGAATAGTAGTACGTATGCAGATGAACTACTACATTCTACAGCGTTGACTGAAAAAAACCCTCTGAAAATTAAAACAGGCACCAAACAAACAGAAATGTTATGGCATTTTCAGGAAAAAATTGTTTGTTTTCCTTAATGTTATATTTTATCCCATAGCATATTAATTTCCATCCCAATATACTAATTTCCTGTATAACGTGAAACATTAAGAATAGAAGTTACTTAAAATAGTAATAGGTTCAGAAGAGGCAGGGAGGGAAGAAAAAAAAAGAAAAAAGGTACAATGTTTTCCTTTTTTCCTCTCCCTTTCCTTTGTAAATTTTAATTTTAGAGCTTTTTTTGGGTTGTGCTTCTTCAGCAACAGCAAAGTATGGTGGCAGTGACTTTTTTTTGTGTTTGGGGTGGAGGATTCACTTTGTTCTCGGTTCCAGCCAGGTTCCCCAAGCCCTCTGGACCCGTGCTCGCTGTCCCAGAACTGCAATATGACTGCGGCGTTTCCTCCAGCTTGACGGCCGTGGTGCGTGGTGTGGTGCAGGACACACACCAGCAGCTCTGCCCCTGACCCTCACCAAGAGCACTTTCCATCTGCCCTGACCATACTGGCCACCCCAGCCTCAGGGGTGGCCACAGGGCCACTGCCCTCCAGGACAAGCCGGCTCGCGTGGCCACCCGCGCTGCCAGGCCCAGGAAGGTGCAGTCATGGCGAGGAGGCCGAGCCAAGGCAACAGTGGCCAGTGGGGCCTTTTAAAGTAGAGGTGCAGCGTCCAGCTCTGACCAGTAGCCACAGCAGAGCCCTCACACTGAGCACGACTAGGGGAGGTTCCCCCTTACCAGCACTGTGGCACTGACAGCCACCCACCATTCCTCCTCTCCGAACTGCTGAGAACAGTCACAGCTGACTTTTATCTTATGCTAAATTATTAACTTGGCAATAAATACAGGCAAAAGTTGCTCCGAGGTACGTTTGTATGTTCTTAACTGCAAAACGTCTCCGTATGATAACACTTAACAGAAATTTATTATTTTCATTGGCTTTCAGCTTACTCTATAAACATACTACATCATTTTGTAGGATTTTTACTACTATTATTATTACAATTCCATATTTCTATTCAACTTGAAATGATGAATGCAAAATCAATACAATAAGCAACAAATGTATCCACGGTGACCAAACAACAAACTCAAAAGCACAGCACGGTGAGTGAAAATTAGCAGTTCTTAAAACAACTACATCAAAATTCAGTTGCAATGAAAAAGAAAGGCTCATGAATTTAGAAAGCTTACAATGAGTTTAATTGTTTGGAGGCTCAGCTCAAATAGTACAATATACATAGTAGGATGTAAGATAAAGGCAGAATATCTTCTCAGAGGCTACAGTTTTAAAGAGAGAGAAACATGATGACAAATTCCTGAATTTAGCAACTTCTCTCTCTGATAGTTAAAAAACTCACTTCACCCATCAACACTTGCTCTATAACAATAATACTGTCAAGAGGTTTAGGTCTTACTTTCCATGGTAATTATTTTTAGTATTTATTTCGACCTTAATGCTGCACACACGCATTCCCACTATGCCACCTTGCATCAGCAGCAATTAGACAAGAAGGCCCAGAAAAGCAAACAAGATGCATACAAACATACAGAAATGCTTTCTTTTTCTTCCTTCTCTATACCTATGTGGCCCAATAGTTGCATGTATGGATTAAAAAAACAAAGCAAAAAACCCAAAAAATCCCACTACAGAATTCTTTATTAATATTCAAAGGAAAATATCCTTTTTTTTCCTTAGGGAAAAAAAAAAAATCGAATATTGTCTATGTGATGGCTGTAGCAATTTGAAATCAAGTTAAGTGCGCGATGTATGCAGTTAAGCTTTCATCCGGCTCCGTGCAATACTGCTTTGTGCAGTAACAAGGACAGGTGAGATTACAGATGTTCTGGCTTCTCACAGAGCAAGAAAATACCCAGAATAGCAAGAAAATACCCAGAATAACCACAAGCAAACATTATCTGCCAGCTCATGCTCTCTTATGCAAAAGACAGGAACGAGAACATTCATTTAAAAGTTTAATATTAAGGGAAACGTCATACTGACATAGCAGACAGAGAACCTGCCTAGTAGAAACTTTCAGCTCTGCTCTCAGAAGTGAAATTTCCTACAAAGAAGAGAGAAAGCATGACACAGTTTTTTCTATTTAAAACTAGTGTTGTACCAGAAAACAAATAAGCATATGATACAGCGATTTTTAATTTTTCAAAGTAACATGAAAAAAAGTTTGATCATCATTACATGTTTCAAAATTATAGACAGGAAAAAAATGATAAAATTAAATACCATGCAGCTAACATATACCTAATACCCTAACTCTATAGCTTCAGGAAACTGCAGTTTCTAATCCTACACAAGAAAAACTGATTGTTAAAAAAACCTCAACCCATCTTGTGCTTGCAATGCTGTTAAAAGTAGAAAAATGCCTGTAAGAAATTAATAGCAAATTAGCCTGACTTTTTTAATAGTGAAGAGACTTAATCCAAATTACTCAAACCTAAAATCATAATGCTTGCCTATACTTCATCAGTCTTTTGAAAATGTAGCAAAGCTAAAACACTGAAAATTTATGTTTGAAAGGGACGCCGAACAGTTCTGACAACTCAGCCAATTTGTATATTTTTTTTTCTGCTAGGACAATTTACATCAAAATCTATCTGCCTTCATAATTGATGTATTTCACTGTTGAAGACAAATCACACACACATAAACACCCAATCTTTAATTTTATGAAAATAAGAAGATAATGCTTAGCACGGCACAAGGCATAGTACTTTATTGACCGGGCTGAGAATATTACAAAAGTTCTCTTAAAGCTTGAAGTGAACTCCTGATTCAATATTTAATGAAACCGAGAAAGCTGCTGAATGTCCCAGAAATCCTCCAACTCCCTGCTCTGTGTTCATTCTAAGTATTATGCAGCTATAAATTAACAGTGAGACTAGACGAGATTTCAAGCAGTCAAGAATAGCATTTTGCCATCACACCACCAAATCCTCTATTTATTTTTATTTGCTCTTTACCAGCACTAACTTGCAGCATTATATTGCAATCGTACATCCCAGCCCAGTACTGCAGCGCTACATTGCTTAGACATAGCTCTACACTCCAGCATGTTTTTAGGGTATGCAGCCAGCTCAGCTGTAAGCCTAAGGAAGATTTTCATCAAGCAACAAAACTAAACTCTGCACAAATATTTAACAGCTCCAAGACCCCTAAAGGCTTAAAAGAATATGCATTTTGTGGCATGCTAGGAGCCAACCCCACACTGGTGATCTGCACAATGCAGAGTACTCAGCAATCGCAGCACTGCAAATAAAACATTGTTTCGCCTTTGTACCTTTGAATTCTTCAAACTAAAAGCTGAATGAAATGCTGAGGTTCGCTGTGCCTTCCCAGCACTGACAGTGCAGTAGCAGCTCGTCCATTACATTAAGTTCGTCTAAAACTTCCCATGCCTCACAAGCATTTCCCATCCCCTCTCGGCAGATGAAACACAAGTTCATTTAAAACAAACCTAGCACGAGTTCATCTTATCTAGCTTGTTTTCCAAACCGCTAGAACTACGCAGTAGCCCACTCAAACAGAAAATTTCCCAGACAATGGAATCCTTTCAAACTGCACAGCCAGCAGGATTCCCCAGTTGTCAGTTTTAGGTGCGTGCCAGCACAAAATGTTCTTGAATCCGAAACCTGTAATAATCACTCCTATTGATAATGTGAGCAGAAGCAGACTTACATCATGGTTAACACTTACCAAAATACATTATGTTTCTCATTAATCATGCAGTCAGGATCCCACCGCTGTGTATTCAGCATTAGCTCCTGCACAGGGCTGACATGTAAAACAGAGCTTTTTCATTCTACATTATGTGGAAATTTCCCAGCACGAGAAGCGTGAGAGAGCAGCGTGCCTCCTCAGGATGAGCGCTTTGCAGGCAGTCTTATCCCTGATACAATCCCTGTCTGATTTAGCGTTTACTCCGGCTGCATGCTGCACTGCCCATTCTTACTGTAATCTGACTCCTCCTTCTGATGTCCTTGCTGTGCCTGTGACATCAGGACTAAGAGTACTACAAACAGATCTTTTCTTTAACGGGCTAGCAACGACATGCTCTTATATCCTGGTTAACCTAACTGTGGTTTGGACAGAAAAAAATAAGCCCTTCTAAAACTGTACGGGCTTTTTTATTTTTTCTTGGCAGTAAATGCTTTTAGTGACATAACGTGCTCAATTACATAATAGATGGGAAAGACAAAGCATATATTGTTAGTGTATTTTTCTTTGAAGGGCAGGCTCCAGGAGAAGCTTTGAGTGCCTCAATACCCCAACTTCAATAGAAGATAAAGATGCCTGGCACTTCTCGTGATCATGTACCCCAAAGACTTTTTTTTTTAATCAATAGTTCCACTTCAATAAACAATTTCAATCCAAATGGTGGATAAAGCCAAGTCTGTTTCTATTTTTAAAAAACAACTGACAAATCGGTAGTTCAATTTCAATACAGCAGAACTGATTTTTTAAACTACCATTTCTTCGCCTAAATAACAAAGCGTGAGGACAGGAGATATATGACAATGAGGATCTGTAATGGAGTTTACAACCTTTCACCCTCCAGGTCTCTAGTTGCTTTCTGGCCCAGGTTGATAAGCCATTAGTAATTGGTAGGTATTTTATTGTTCTGTGGCAAATAGAGTGGTCCTACGTTTCTTGTAAATACATCCCCACACAGTCCCTGCTGCTATATGAACTAGTAGCAGCTTCAGAGGAAGAAAGACCAAAGAAACACTGAAATACTCTCCACCATGTACATGTAGTGCCTTGGGATGGATCTGAGACACACCAGTGCGGCACTGTGGTGAAGACAATGCGGTCTGTATTTATGCACATATGTCTCTTCTCTGAATCAATAGAGGACCTTGGTTTCCTGCTGTCAGTCTGGCATGTATCAGTGATAATACACTTATACTAAATAAAGGTAAAAAATAATGGACAATATGCTGAAGCGTTTATTTCATTATAATAGGATCTAACGGGATGAATGCTTTCATTCGACAGGAAAGAGGATGACAGGTATAATTCATTTAAAGGTCCACTTCTTATTTGTAAAACCACCACACAGTAAGTACTATTTCATGAGGTCCAATCACTTCTGGCAAAATTATCGCAGCAGCACAGCAGCCAAGGAACGCTCCAGTTGCAGCAGCAGAGGTAAGAGCCCTGGTGTACAGTGCCGCTATGCATCTCTCAGCAAGAGTCCTCTGCAGCATTGCTCTCACAAGGTTTCATGCCACCTGTATGAATGTTACTGAGATTAAACACTGACGGGGAACTGGGGCATGAATTTCAGTCCTGTCCCTCACCAGCAGGCCCACAGCTATTCATTTCTGATACCTAGCCTTTCTCAGTGCCCTTTCTTATTTCAACTGCCCCTAGGAAGAGGCAAACCCTGAAAACGAGAGATCCACAGTACACGTAAACTCCAAAATAAGCTTTGCTTCACAACTAAAAAGCAGACAGTGCAGGAGTGCACTTTGAGGCCACAGTGCACAAGAGAGGAAGACCAAGACTTTCTGTGTAGGTCAAACCGACCAACAATGTAAGTTGAGCAAATCTTAAATCACAGTGAAGACATGCTGTCTAAAAACTCCTGGGAAACAAAAGAAAAAAGAAGCTGTTAAGAAATCATGGCCTATGTTTCAACTACACAGAGAGGATAGCAAGTAACAGAGGGTATTCATGGCACATTCCTTTCTTTTATTTCATCATTACAGTGCTCATTCACTTCTACAATACAGGGAAAGACACCTCACTATAGGGGAAAATACCATCCTCAAAGACTGGTTTAAAATATCTCAGCTGAACCACTCTAATGTTCTCTGAGCAGTAGGTATAAGCTACTATCAGGAGCCTTCTGCAGCACAAGCATTCCCTCCTCTCCCTTCACTGAGGGTAAAAGCTCAGAGAATCAATTCTCTGTGAAATCCTTCTGCTCCTTTTCCAGCTCTGAAGTGCTTTTGCAGAGGCACTGCATGACGTCCTTTAAGACAGTCTGCACCCAGGTGCAGCATTTGCCTGTTAAGCTGCATTTACCTTATCACAGAAAAAAGGCTTGGGGTTATTCTGCCAGGAGTCAAACCCTGCAAGATGTAGGCTAACTCTGGTCTCGATTTTCCACCAAGCCAATATGCCTGCTGAATCATGCCATCAGCTGGGCATCTGAGAGCCTGGGTACGGAAGGCTCATGTCTGTGTAGATGTGCTATTAGTACCCAGGCAAGGACTATGCTGCCTTTAAACATCCCTTCTTCAAATGGCTGCTGTCTTACAATACCTGCACCAATTCAGTGGTGTCTCATGGCAGGTCAGTTCCTCAGGAAATGTAAACACCAAAGTGCCACATAGACTGATATGTTCTCCACTACTTGGTTCTGAATGTTACCTCCAATTTTGCTTTGCCCTGTAGAAAGCAAAACAAGCAGGACAACCTCCCTCCTTATTGCATCTTATTTGTGTTCTGAGAGTAGGTATACAATTAAAGTAACCAATGAAACTAAACCAAGAACTTTAATTTCTTTTCATTTCAGCTACAGAAATGCAAGGCAGGAGGGGAAAAATCACTGGAAAGCTTGCACAGCCCAAATTCACATACTCCATGACAAACTTTGCTTCATTTACACACGTACAACACTAATAAGCTGCAAAAAGAAGCAGAGTTTCAAGCAATGAACAAAAAATAAGTTTTATTCCCTAAAAGGGATATTGTCATTGTCAATGAAAGCAAGGTTTAGTTTAGTAATTGCAATCCCAAAGGGCTGGTGTTTTAATGCAAGCATTGAGGATTCTGCTGAAAACAGCTGTAGGGAAGAACAGTCAGGAGCAGCAAACACTTATGTGTACCTGGAGATTTGAGTAGACCCAGCCTGGGCATGCAGGATCATGCAGAATGAATGAGCAAATTCATCCATAATGTCAGCCCATGGTGCAAACTCCCAATCACCAACAAGCCAGCATAGGCTAACCAGCATTTAACTTTGCTAGAGATGCCGGTCAACTGCAAAATTATCATCTTTTCATGCATGGTTCACTTATAAAAACAAACTGCCCAAATCCTTGTGATTCAGCAATAGCATAAACATAACAAAAAAAGACCCAAAAAAACCTTCTTCTAAACCAGCTACTCCTCATCCTTGTTTCTAATAATAGAAGCAACTTCTACTCCCTGAAATCCTCTTGTCCAACAACCTGGGGTTTTTTTTCATAATAGCATCTCCACCTTGACTTCTTCTGCCCTTTCTCACCTTGGTAAAGGCTTTGCCACAAAGGGCAGATTTCCAAAATGCAGAACAACCCACAAGACACCACTTCCTTGGAATAAACAAAAAGCAGATAGCACACATGGCCCAGAAGTACAGCACATACCCTATATTTCTCCAGACCTGGGAAAGCTACAGGTTATTCCCCACACCTGACTTGGTCTAGAGCCAGAGGGCCACTTCATGAACTAGCTCTTCTGTTCTGTGCTTTCTACTGATTTTTATCTATCCACTGATTTACATAATGCCTCCATAGTAAGTATTAAAGCCACTCACAGGCAAGTCTGTTGCACAGACTAATTCATATTTAATATTAAAGCACCCAGTTAATTCTCTAGGATTCCTGGAAAACTATTTTCCAGTCCTGAACTCTCCCAGGAGGCAACTAATATCAGATTTATACCCAAACTCTTACCAATTGGCTTTGACGAATATCAGTTAGTAAGGCTGACCACAAATCATCTCTTGCAAATGCAGAAGCCCATCGAGGAACTCTGCTGGCAGAAGTGTAATGATAGCCAACAAATACACTAGTGACAGAACATGTTAAATCTATGCATCATGTGTTGTAGGCTAAGAGATCTCATACATCTCAGAGGTTTCCAGATTTTCCTAAAATAAATTTTATCTACCGTACAGAGACAGCTACTAAGAATGAAAATTTATTGTGGGTGCATTCATTTCTTAAAATAAAATGAGAGAAACAATCCAAATCACACTTGGCCTACTAATTCACCAAATGCATTCCAAAACGAAAAGATTCTTGCAAGTAAAGTGGGACTAGAATTCCCACATAATTTGAAAATTTATGTATTGAAGTAATTTCATTCCTATTAGTGACCACAGTGCAGAAAGAAAGAACAGCAAACAAGCCACAATTTTGTAAGCCTCCAAAAGTAATTGAAAATGTTTCCAAGAGCACATATTTTTGTGCCTCAAATGAAATATATGAAGTACATCAGCTAGAAGTTTGGCTTGTTTTTATTTTGAAGCCATCTGGAGTAATTCCAGATACACTACACAATAATGCAGGATTTGGTGATTCATTACTAATCTGAGGTTACACTAAAGAATAAGAAGGGAAGGAGCGAGAGTTACATTTGTATATTTCAAACAACCACAGAGGCTCATCTTTGGTTTTGAACATTCTGCATGGGCTAAAACTACCAAATGTGTTTTTTACCCTTGACTCAGAAGTGTCACTTCTGGAAATGTGCAATATTTGTCACCATGAATACCATTTAACTGCAGCAGTACCCGAAGGAACTCCGTACCACAACACGTGAATACAACTGGAGGAACTTAATTAATCTTCCTGTCACTTCCATGATGCTTTTCATTAGTTTAGCTGCTATCTGATCAACTGCTCCATTCTGTATTGGAAATGGCTAACCAGAACCTCCTATAAAAGCATTT
The DNA here is from genome assembly GCA_013397795.1 of Orthonyx spaldingii. NCBI lineage: Eukaryota > Metazoa > Chordata > Aves > Passeriformes > Orthonychidae > Orthonyx > Orthonyx spaldingii. The sequence continues at coordinate 635,336 of VZTJ01000298.1, forward strand.
TCAAGAGGTAAACAGACTCACTTTTGATTCTGAGTGCCTTTACAAAGCTTTGCCAAGCAGACTTTATCAGTTCAGTAACAGTACTTACAGCACTGCTCTTTTTAAGCAACTGGGATTTTCTACATACACAGGTTAAGAAATATAAATAGAATAATATGCATTTTTCTAAGCTTAAAGCTAGTACTTCTGGTATTTTGTAGTTTGAACACTGATGATATGTGGCAATTGAAAGGTCATGTTTTTCTGAATTTCCTTCCCATAGACATGGTTAGTTATTAAACAAAGAAAGAGAATGTAGCCAACATAAAACCAAACCCACATTTTAGGCACTGTTGTTGATAATTGTTTTACTAAATGTCCATTCCCATAATCTCCTCCTCCTAAGCATGGCACAAGATTTAAGTTAATAAATGTGAATGAATACACAACTGGTTCAGAAGCTTCTTTGACTATGTATATTGATAACAATTTTAAAATGAAATATGGTCTTAAAAGCAAACAAGATCAAGAAGCTTGTCTGAATGCATGTCAAATATATTTTCAAACACACCCACACACAAAATGTAAATTTTTTTCACTCAAAAATGAAAACAGGAACCGATGACAACAAAATGTCCAACATACATAATCCTTCCTTTCTCCTTCTTTCCCTTTTATTTCTGTACTGCTTTCAGTAGAATTTATCTAACGTGTGGGTTTTGAGCATATCACAAGCAGATAATTCATCACTACCTCTTGTGAGGTGAACGATTAGTCAGTGTTTCATTTTTTCTGTCTATCTTTCCAAGACTCTCTAAAATTTTGCAGCATACCTTGTAGACTCATCACCAAATCCTGACACGGTATTCTCACAATTTTAAAACTGACATTTATAAATCCAGATGCTGTATTAAGAAATATCATACAGATTTCACACTGAAGATTTTTTATTTTTGCACTCTGATTTACAGGATGCATCCATTCCTTTATTAATGGGTGCATTTTGCATTTGTGATTGCACTATCAACTGGCCAAAACTATGCACTTCTATTATTTCTATAATAATTTTTATCAATCAACTTATAAGTCTCAAGTAAAAGCCTAGATAGTGTATATAGTAAAATCATCTACTTATACTGCCTGCTATAACTATGTTTGATTAAACCTAAATAAAAACAACTTATTGCATTATTAATTAGACACCATTTAATTTTGTTTAAAATGATAACAAAGAAATTATTTCATGGGTATCAACTATGTTTTAAGGTGGGAATGTTTGTTTGGATTTTGTTCCGGGGGAATGGTGGGTTGTTGGTTTGGGTTTTTTTGTTGCTTGTTTGGTTTGGAGTTTTTGGGTGTTGTTTTTTTTCTTCAACAAGGTGCAAACCAGAGATCTCCTCCATAGAACATTTAGGACTCTTGTGTGAAAGTTTCCAGAACTATTGATTTTAAATAACCTTTAGTCCAAGCAGCTGCTGCTTTACATCTTCCTTTCTTTCCTCCAGGCCTTTTGAAAAGTGTCCTAGCACACTCATACCATGGAGACTGCATCAAGCTTTTTTCAAAATATAGAATAAAAATATTTTTTTATCTCTTATGGTGTTTTCAAATCACTCGTAACAATCTTACTACCTCCATCTAGTGGCTTATATGATTAGGACTTTTGCTATTAATACACTAAAACCTTTATACTTTCCTTTGCCTTGTCAACCACAGATTTTTTATTTCCTGTTTCTGGCTTTTCCTATAAAATTTCCATATTTCTTACTTCTAATTTATATTGATTAGTACTTGATTCCTCTTTTATAATTTTGTTCTAAGTTGTGTTTTAACTTCTAGTTGCTCTCCTAATTTTGTGGCTGAATAAGTAAAGACTCGTAGTTAAAGTTTGCCATTTTCTGAAGTTGAAAGGATTTTTTAAGTCATCTAGTGACCTATAGTTATCTAAGGCAGCATCAATTTTCCTTCCAAGCCTTTCTAGCTCTTTTCTTCCCAATAATTTCTGCTTCTAATTTCCCTTTAAGAAATAAAATATCTTGAAACACAAAATACGTAAGTGATTTTATTTGTATTCTGTTTTCTCCTATGAAATATATATATTAAAAAAAAATCCCTTTTCATACCCTTAAGTACCTAAATGGGAATATTTCAAGCTGCAAGCATGAAAAAACCATATCTTCATTTTTTCATAGTATTTATAGCTGTTCAAAGAAGAGGGGGAAAAAAAGTAGCAATGGAGTATGATTTGATGTTTCCCATTGATTATGAAGGCACTGAGCTATGGTTTAAGTACATAACTGCAAGAGGAAAATGTCAGCACCTGCAGTCCCAGTATGAGTGGGTGCAAAGCAGTTTGCTTTTAATACTGGATCCATCAATGGGAGCGAGGCTGGCGCGTAGACGTACGGCCAGGAAGGGACACAAACACTGCCAGCTGCACAACATTGCAACTTCTCTCCTGCTTTGGGGAGCTGAGACACTTTGCAGCAGCACCCAAAGCGATTGCAAGGTGCCAGCACCACACTTGCAACTAAGAAGAGGCAGGAGCTTAAGGCACATCCTGCTTTAATAACCTTAAAAGACAGTACCTCAACTAAACTAGGCACTGCTATGACACCTCCTGAGGCAACTCATCCCATGATAAATTGTAATCTGAGAGGAAGAAATTTCATCTTCAATGGTATAAAAACAGTTAAACTAATCTCATAGAAAACTCAATTGCTGTGTTTGAATTCTCATTTCATGTTCAAGGAAAAGATGTTTTGGCTAAAATTATCAAAGGAATTGCAAGTCATAGGTGAGTAAGCTTCAGGTTCTCAGAAGGTGCCAGGCAAAAAGGGGAGAAGACACAATGGAGCAGACAAGACATTTCATTTGAGGGTATAAAAGGATACAAGTTACAACACAGTGTTCAACTTCTTATGAGATTGTTTTGAAAAATCTGTATTGGGTTTATTCACATCAGCATTGAATTTGGTAGGCCTGTCCAGGTGTAAAAATTTTGCAATTCCACACATGCAAGTTCCACAGCAGAGAGTAAGAAATAAATTGTCATAAAGTGAAAGTATCAGCAATATCTCACTGTAGGTGGGATTTGCCTCAGAGACTGACACTTCAGTTTTTTGTGCCTCTTTGGGTGCCTACCTGCAATCTGGATGTCTAATTTCCCACTACAGTCAAAGCCGATCAAATTGATGTAGTCAACAAAGCCAAAAGAGTTACTTATTACATCTGGAAACAGACAACAGCTTTGGGTGGCCAAGCAGCTCTCCAAGCTCCATTACCTATATTGACTGGAGTTTCACCAGTCAAAAGGTGAGCTCAGACACCCAGCTCACTCCTAGATACCTATACACACACACACACACACACACACACACACACACACACACATACATACTCTGAGAGCTGACTCCCAGCCAAGGCTTCCAAATCCCTTTAACCATCTGGGATCCCTGCAGACCACCCATACCCATTGAAATTCAGACCCATCTGGGATCACCACAGCAACTACCGACTGTACTCAGCAACACTAAGCAGCACTTTAGAACAGAACATGAGAAATACCTGCAAGTGAAACAAGCATGTAATTTATTCAAGAAGAATTGAATTATCTCCTAAGGAATTAACTATAAATTAGCTTCCTCAGTGCATGGGGAAATTTCCTGGGCTCTTAAATGACCCCAGAGTGCCTCAATCTTTCATTCTGTGCAAAGAAATCAAAGATCAAAAATGTCTGTCTCAAAAAATAGCAGGCAGAGAAAAAAGTACCACTTTTAAACGACCAAGCTGGCATCCTACAACAACCACAGTCTGCTAAAATCCCTATTAAACTTACCTAATCATGCTTACCTTTAAGAAAAAAATGGGAGCGTGTCACAAAGTTGCTGTTAGGTGATATAACCATTTAGTGTTAATAGTGAACAGAAAAAGAACATTAAAATCATCCAGAAACTATTTGTTTCTTCTAATTTAAAATGTTCCAATACTCTTTTCCCAGGGGGAGCAGGAGGGTGTAACTGCTTCTCAACATTCTGCCAATAGTGTTCAAATACAATCCTACCAGGTTTATCATAATTAACAGTAAAAGGAGTGTTTTCATCTCTGTTCCCACCTTTTGATCTTATTGACAGAGATTTCTGCCATTCTAATTTAGAATGTCATGTACAGCACAAAACTCCTGTCTGTATCTGCTCCTTTCTTGTTACATCTCTTTTCTGTATGGATTCTTTTTGATCTGCCATACCTCTGAATTAAATTATCACGTTTGAAAACACCCTGCCTTAATAGCAGTCTATAAGTAATTCTGTTTCTCACAGTTAAATGAAAAGACTGTATCCCAAAGCCATGCACCCTCTTCGACATCCACTTTTCAGAGTCTTTCTCAATACAAATACTTCACAATTTATTTATGCCAACATACTTAGAAAATTCATATTTTTAAAATGTAACAGCCTAAATAGAGTGCTGTGGCTATTTTTAGATAATTCAGTGACTTGGCTTTTAGTTTTCTGCTCAGTAACACTTATAATAAGACTAGTTCCTCTAGGTGTCTAAATACATACATAGAGACAGAAAATTCTGGTCTAAGTCCTCAAAGAATTTTTTCTTCTCTACACTATATCAATGAACAGGATACAACAGATGAAGATTTATCTCATAGCTTCACTTTATATTCCTACAGAGCATTACAATTGAAAGAATTTCAGTTAGGTTTGAAAGCCCCAGCCACATCTCTACAGACTCTGTAGATACAAGACAACTGTTCCAAGTGTACTGACTGTCTGTGGATCCATCTTGTACAGGCGGACCACATTATGCCAATATCGTAATAGCCTGGAAGTGTTAATGGAGAAAGAGCTGCCTACAGAGTAGGGGTCTGTATCTCTGCCCAGCCCTGAGGAAGGGTCTGCAGATAGCAGAGCAGAAGATGCAGGATGGTATAGGGACTTCTATGCTCACTTCTGCAGAACCTTTGTTTTCTCTGTATATAAGAAAGTGATGGTCATTTCATGAACATTTATGTTCTGACTGCTCAGGTAAGGTTGACTGCAATGTAAAAGTGACTTCTAGTTCATCTGTGGGTTGCATTGATTTGGCAGTTTAGTTTTGTGCAATGGAAAACTGCATCACTGACAGAAAAACTTTCATGGAAAATAGTGTAAGAAACAGAAGGCCTCAGTAAAACCATTTAATGCAGAAGTCTGCTGTGCCTATTTTATCCTGCTAAAGATATTTTATCATGTTCTCTAAGTTGCTGATACTTTTTGTACTGATACACTTTTCATTACTTATCTACCACTTCCTTCCTTAATCACTGTCCACTAGAGCATTTAATTAAGTAATTATTTTTACCAAGAGGAACTGTCTATACATTAAAATCCACTGGGCCATGCTTCATCTTCATTTACATCCTTTAAAACCAATGACTTTAAGAACAAATTCAGGAAGTACTGAGCACGAGTAGTGCAACGTTGCATAAAGCTTATAGGCATGCTAATATACACACATATTTATATTCAGCTTTGTGCACACACAAATGCATGCAGTGTAACATGACAATGTTAGATGCTTTCTCAAGTGTAGAATTAACTTGCTGCACAGGTCAAAAGCCACACTAGGATTCCAGTTTCCCCTTTTCTTCTTTTTCATTCCTGCTCAACAAGGCGGTATTTTTTTCATCATTGGATACGAAGCCAATCAAAGGGTAGAATTAGGAGTGATAAAATTTGCACTCTATTGTGTTACTTTTTACTTCCTATTCAGTATGCCAGAGACATTTGATTAGAAGGAGGAAGTTAAATTATAATGCCGAACATTTTAGCTCATTACAGTATGATAAGTGTTAGGAATTGCTCTAAGTCACAGTGAGTTCATGCTCATAGCTGTCAAAACTGTCATGACTGGCTATTCCTCTGTCTTCTGGGCCTTATAGCTGTTCTAGTCAGGTTAGGAACCTATTTTCATTGAATATACCAAACAAAGCATAGGATAAGAATAAAAGTAAACCATGGTTTTAGTCAGGGTCCTCTGAGATGGTCTTCCCCTGGGTACAAATCCAGTGGAACCAGTTAAGAGATGGGAAGATTAGCTCCAGGTAGAAGCTAGCCAGCAATTCTGTAGGCTATGCAAGTCTTGTCCCCCTTTATGCAAGGATTAATATCCACAGTTCCTTAGGATGTGCTTCACCTCTCATCATCACCCATTCGCTACAGGAACTGGGACTAATGTCTCCTAGACACCTGCTGAGTACTTTAATAAGCTTATGATTTTATCAACTTCTGTCTGATGCTATGAATGTTCTAAATTAAGACTCCGCCAGAGCAAACAATAAAAGACCATCTTCAGGTTAGGTGTCTTATGTCAATGTGTTTACCAAGGATAGGAAGACCAAAGGAAAATGTCTTGGTCTGAATCAAGACAATTAAAACTGTTCCAAACATCCATGTAACCTATTTATTAGGTTACTGGTTTTGGGGGGAGTATTTTTCCCAGAAATAAAAATGCAAGCTCAGTATTAAAATACAGTTCTTAACTGAGAACATTTATCACAAAAGTGATAGACAGCTTCCTGCTAATTGAATTTTTTAGTATAAGCAATAAAATGGAAAAATGAGTTATTCTTAGGAGCCTCAGTAAAGGGAATTGAAATATATTGATACTTTTAAAAATGTTATTCATTATTGACTCTTCATTGGAGCTATATAATTTTTAATACAAAATCCAGAAAATTAGAGATTCAGATAAGTTTGAAGTAACAATAATCACAAAAGAGCGCAGTTTAGAGGTTGCAAGGTATTTTATCAAGAATACTTTCAGGGTTTCTTTAGAAGAAAGTTGCAAAAAATAATACCTAGCAACAGTCAAACAGCAAACTCAAAGGATCAGATTTTTCTTTACATGTTATGTGAGTGCTTAATCTGGTTTTCCAGTTCAGAAACAGAACAACTAGTGGTTTGATCCTGCTGCTGCTCATACTACGTATTTCATAATTTTTCTGCTACAGTCTTTTGCCCTTTTGTAAAGAGTCACTTTAAACTTTTCATTGGATATTTTCTAAGGGAAGGTCAGATCTGAGAGGCTATGAAAGGATTAGCTTTTGATCTTCCTTCCTTGACTAATGTGTATTCAAGCCTGTTAGGAGACTTTCTAAAATGACAAATGCAAGAATGACTGACTGAACAAGAAACACCTGTTACTTGAAAGGGGGACATCACAGGAGTTGCAATAGTTTTTACATAAAAATTGCAAAGTATGTAATTTTTGGAACTTTAAGAAAGGCAGATGCTAAGCATTTCTACTACACATATGTACATATTTTTAAATGCATCAGGAAAGCCAAATTATGAGATAATAAAAGCATATTACATGAGTCATCAGAGCCTGTACATTCCAAGAGAGGGATAATTAGTCATTTCTGATGACTGGCTAAATACTATAAATAGTATTTCACTGTCATTCCAGGGTCACACCATGACATTCTTATAGAACAAATAAATCCTTTAAAGAGGGACAGTTTGACTGTAAAGCTTCTCCAGAGAAAGGCATCACTATACAAATAGCTCTCTCCCTTTTTAATCCTAGCTAGAGACCCTTTCAACTCAGCAAGGTAAATGACCCTCACTCATCAACAGTAAAATATTGTAACCTTTTGAGGTGTTACCCCCACCAGTGCCAAGATATGCTTTACAGAACTAATCTTTCTATAACCTGACTGATGAAGTCTTAATTTACTGGACTTAGGGCACTTGTAATACAAAAGGATCAAAGGACTTTAGCATTTATGATATGATATTAATATTTTTGCAAGAGCTGTTGCAGTTTTCACTAGCTGATTTTATAAGACAAGAAATAGCATATCCCTGTTTCTCAGATGAAATGTGGGTTTAAAATATAATAAGAGAGATTAGTTAGTGACAGAAGAAAGGCAGAATCCCTGGAGTTCTTGGCTCTACAGCAGCATTCAGCTCACAACGTCCCCTATCATATGAACAAAAAAACAACTGTGAGAAAGTGTATATAAAACCTGTACTAATCTCTCTTAATGCTGAAAGAATATGCACAAAATGATTTACTATTTGTCAGAAAACACTGACTCACATTTTCCTTACACTGTGTTCACAAGACAAAAATGGGTCATTTTCTCCTGGTATAGATTTTGTAAGACTATCAAAGTTACATTGGGGTGAACTTGACCCAAATTGTGTCAGGAACAGGGTTGTACTGCTAATAAAGGAAAAGGTTTGTTCACTGTGACACTGCTGAGCAGTTAAAAAAAAAATAAATCCTGTAAACAATTGTTGTCAGCTTTCAAATGTAATTTTATAAAACTCCTGTGGCCTTCACACATGCTACATTTTCATCCTTATCACCACATTAAATCACATTGCCAATAATGTCTTTGGGAGAAATTTGAGTTCTTCAGGCTTGAATTTAATTACATCATGTAAACTAGAAAATGTCTTCAGTGTGCTTTGAGGGAATAGCTTATCTTGGAAATTGTTAAATTCTGTTTTGTTTAAAATATTTACATTTTGATAACTTCATTCTGCTGCATATAGCATTTATTCATCTTTCTCAGGAATCCATTTTAAATATAATGCTTTCTATTTATTTCCAATAAACCCTTGACTATGTTAGACCATATTCTTACACAGCTTTTAATGAAAAATAAATTAACATGTTTTTGAGAGCACAAATATTTTGTTTTATAGCAATTATAACATAGGGAAGTGCATTCTTATATATATTATTTTTATTTCCTCTGGACACAGTACTTTAATCCACACCCTGGAACATAGCAGTACTACCTTAGTTAAAATTTTTCACAGCAAAAATATGGTTATGTTGCCTGCTGGCTGCATATGGAAGTTTTTTCTTTCCATATCGTGACTCATTTACTTCTCAATTTGACTCATTCAGTAAATGTTTTGTTCTTGTGGGGCTTTTTGTTCTGTTTATTTTGTAGGGAATTAGAAAGTATTTTCAGGAGCTGTCTTTGTAACTCATCTCCTGATTTCTCTTTCTTTGAATCTTTCCCCCTCCAATCATTCTCCCTTCTCTCTCACACTTACACCTATGACAGTGTTAACTGCATTTTTAGACACTATCAAAGTATATTTTTTCCCATTCATATTTACTTCACAGAACACACCTATAGATGTGAAAGCATTTTACAGCCAGTCAAGCCAAGACTCCCTTCCACCTGCACTCAAATGAAGCTCTTGAAATGCATTGAAGTCCAATTCTAATTAGGAGGGGAGGATTGCAAGCAAGTATTGCATAGAATTTCATCATCTAATAAAAAACTATATACATCCAACAAAGGCACACAGATTTTCACATCCTTGCTAATTCCTAAAGTTTAGGAAACCAGATCAGTTAAAAAAAAAAAAAAAAAAAAATCTCGCTTGATGTTAGCAGTGGGTAAAGCACTGTTTCCAGCATGCAAGATCCATGGCCAACTCTCCTGTAAACATTCAGTGAGCCTACAGAAAAATTGCCATTAGCAGCCTTTTCTAGTATCACCCCTTACCAAGGTCTGGCTTTAAATTGTATTGTTGCAAGTAATTGCATCCTGCTAATATTTTGCTATTTTTCTAAAGATAATAAATCTCCCCTATCAACACTGGCAAATCCCCCCATCAGATTCACTGGTAGGGTGGATCTCAGCTAAGCAACAGAAATGAAGGTTTACTGCATTCACAGTGTGGATAATTTTTTCAGCTGGATGTTTCCATGGAGTAAATAGTGTTCAGCTGCACACCACATCTGCTCTGGCACAAACACGCCCAAGAATGGACATGGGTTTGGCCAAAAAGGGCACGTTTTGCACAGTTTTGGATTCTGCTACATTTCCAATAGTTAAAGTATATGCCAGACAGTTTTGGAAGCTTCCTAAGAAGTGGAGCATACAGATGAGCAAACATATCAGTATGCCTAATAAACAAATCTCATTGCAAATATTGACATTCAAGTATTCTATATGCTTTGGGGATTTGTGTTATTTCATGAAGTGTTTGATAATTTAAAAGAAAATCCCCACTTCCACAGGTTTCAAACAATTTAAAGGAAAAGCCTTCGGTTTCCACAGCATTAAAATCCAAAAGTCATGCAAAACAAATTCAAATAAATAAAAATAAACTTGCCCTTTAATTTTTTAAAGTTCTGTACTTATAAATTATATTAAATCCTGGATTACGCTTTTTGTTTGTCTGAGTGAGGTCATCTTACAGAAGATATGCAATAGCTATTATTTGAAAAAGAATAATTCCACAGTTTGCTATCAGAATATCTGTAAAGAAATACACCACAGGTTTGCTTTTGGGCAACTGTCTAAAAGTGCTTCCAACAATAAGCAGGGGTATATAATTTTAAATGTATGTGCATATGAAAGACTCCAGCTCCCACTTTCTTCAAGAACCTGACCACCTAAGTTTTGTCAACAGCCCCCAGAAATGCCCAGGTGGCTTACACTAGATGAGACACATTCTTTGCACCATGAAAATAGCCATAAAATTCTTTGACAAAGTCTGCCTTGGTCCTTCCTTGTACTCTGTACAGAGAGGGAGCTGATGGCACACACAAAATGGCCTGTCACATCTAAGTAACACAGTTCTGTTGAATAACTAACACATTTGGAAACTAGTCATGACATTGAGTTACAGATTCTCAGTCATGACCAAACTCACTGTATGTGACTGTGGTTTAAACAACTTCAGCAAAATTGTCTTTGTGAGTCTGGATGAGAAAAAAAACCCACTGGAAAACATCTGCTGCCTTTGTTGAATCATCTCATATCAGGTGCTACAACTCACCATCACAGTCCTGGTGGGTTGACACAGGGACCACGTCAGCTCCAATGAGGATATAAAAAACAAACTTCTGAAAAACTCTTTTGAATTAAGAGGAAATCCACCAGAGGGAAAAAAAAAAAAAAA
>VZTJ01000298.1:647624-678625 GCA_013397795.1 Orthonyx spaldingii
AAAAAAAAAAAAAAAAAAAAAAAAAAAAAGGAAAAAAACCCAAAAAGGCAAGCCTAAAAGACTTTCAAATATTGTTTTGGAAAAGGCAGAAAAGACAATTTATTAAATACAAGCACAGATGAGAGAGCCTCCAGGGACCACATTTATAATAATTACTACCTCTACTGACAGCTTCTTGCCTTTTAAACTTTGAAGGAAAGGATGTGGGAGAAGGTCACACACAAGAAAACATTTGTCATCCAAGAGGTTGTCCTCCATTTCTATGATGAAATAATTTCTCTTACAATACATTGCAAAGCAATGGACTTCAGTTCCCAAATTATGCTCTGTTAACATGAATCATACTGGAAAAGTGCACTCATTTATTTCCCCCCTTTCAGGTTCACCATTGTTTCTTCCACTATTTCATTTATGTGAATTTTTGTTTAGTGCTCATGTGAAAAAAGCAAAAACCCCAAACCTCCACAAACCAAATGCTTGGAACAAGCAAGTAAAACACTGTACAAAAAATTTGAAACAGCCTCTCCCTATTATGCTTGCTTCTTGTCACAACCTATTTGGCAGGATTCAGTCAGGACTGCTGTGGTCATGTGCCGCTATTGGAATGATCTCTTTTTTCTGGCCTTTAACCTTCTGTCTGAGGAAAGGTGTCTCCCAGGGAAGGTGTCTCACAAAAAATGTTCAGTTTATCATGCATAAATTATGCTTGGGTAGACAAATGTCATACTTACTCCAGGAGGCCAAATTAAAATTTCCTGGTTTTATTTCCCATTCCCAATTCAAGAATAATGCTGATGCTACATCACATTTCACTGTGCTGGATGCAGTCCCTGAAAAAAATATCTGTTTTAAATTAGCAGAAAGTAAATGATTAATGCAGTATTGATTGCAAAGAAGTTTGTGAGTAGAGAGTTGTCAAGCCCTTGGTTGCCATACCTTATCAACAGTCAGGTCTCAGAGATTTGTTTGATGCCTCATACACATCAACTACCTCATACATACTTAAACAAGATTTAATGTATGTTCTTCAAACAGAACAAGGTAGCGAGGATAAAATATGGGCCCACCAAAAGAAATAATTTTTCCCTGTACAGGAATTTCTCATGTAAATATATAATCACTTGTATTCTGCCCACCTGACCACACACTGACTTCATTAGCTTTATATGTAGTGCTCTTATTTCTACTCATAAAGCCATGCAAGAATTCAATTCAAACAAGTGCAGTTTGTGTCTAAGTATAACCCATCTGTAACTCATCTTGAATTTAAAAATCACCTTTGTATTCCCATATGACGTCACTGAGCCACACTATGCAAACCATTTTAGAGCAGCCTTAGGAATGCATTTTAGCCATGTGATAATGATTAAAAAATATAATCCAAAGTGGCTGCTGCACTACAAGACACAGTAATTTCTGACAAATTCTCTGTTGTTGCTTATATATGACTACCATTACTTTCAAATGTTCTCTTTCTTTAGAAGGAAAGAGTAAAAATAAAAATAAGAAAGAGAACAATTAGATCAAACACTTTTTTCACTTCCAACCTAGGGCCACCATGAAAGCCCCAGTCAGCTTTAAAGCCTCAACCCAGGAAGAATCCTCTTTTACCCTGCTGAAATTTAGATATGGGGACATGGATTTGAAGGAATTTTTCAAGGCCATTTTCTCTATCTGAGAAGTTAAAGCTGTTCCCAAAATAATTTGATTGACATGCATAGACTGAAAACATAGATGGTAGGCAAGTCTTACAGAATACATTTTTGCCCCTAGCAGATGTTACAGACCTCACCACGGACTTATCAGGATTACCAGACTAATTTAGCTGGCAATCTATATCTTTTGCACAGGTGCTTATCAGTCTGGCATAAGAGTATTATCACTTAGTACAGTTTGGGTATTAACAGCTAGCAGCTCTTTAGAGTATATTTTTCTAGTACCAGGTTGATTTTAGTTCTTCTATCACAGTAAGTAAAGACAAAAAAATATCACTCTTAGCATAAATTTCCCAATTATAAAGTTGCCACTGAGTTCCCTTAAATCAATTTTCCAGAGCATGGGAATTGCTTTTAACACTCTTTCTCTAGTTTCTACTTTTTATCTGATACATTCACCCTGATTAATATAAAGTTTCTAGCAATAGACAAGCAGAGCTAAACTAAAGTTAACAGTGGATTTCTCAGTGCCTAATTCAGTCAAGTTTATGAATTTCACAGAATATTCTGAATTGGAAGGGAACTACAAAGACCATTGAAGTCCAGCTCCTGGCCCTGCATAGGCCATCCTCAAGAATCATACCACGTACATGAGAGCATTGTCCAAATGCTTCCTGAATTCTGTCAGTTTTGTTGCTGTGATCACTTCCCTGGAGAACCCATTCCAGTACCCAGCCACCCTCTGGGTGAAGAACCTTCTTCTACTCTCCAAACTAAACCTCCCCTGTCACAGCTTCAGGCCATTCCCTCAGGTCCTGTCACTGGTCACCAGAGCGAAGAGATCAGTGCTTTGCAGAGAACAAAGAGTTTGTTGTGGTGACAGTAATAATCCATGCTGAGGATGATGCACTGACATTTACCCCTGCTGTCTGATATTATGCTATAGCCTATACAGCTTGTCATGAGTCTCTTTGGAGAACAGAGAGAGCCTGACTTCAGTTATGAGACATTTCCAAAGTGCAACGCATGTGTAGCCATGACTGCTACTGTTGATACCTGTTGGTGACACCCACATGAGTTCCTACAGGAAACAGCCCAAATGTCTGCTTCCTCAACCAGGTTTTCATAATTTCAACTCCACTGTTTTCTATCATCAACAACACTATATTTTATGTATATACACATACTCATCTACTCATAGATGTGAGCAAGTGAAATTTGTATCCAACCTCTAGGCGGAACATTTTGGTCTGACCGCTTTTCTTAGTGGATAAAATGATGTAACTGATCTTCCACTGGTGCTGCATTAGATTATGAAACAAAAATATCATTTCAAAAGACATAGTGTTTGCCCATTAGACACATTTTAATGCTTTAATGTGAGAGTCTGCACTTCACCAGATGCCTTAAAACCATACATCCACTTTCAGTCAGTGTATTATCTCAGAATCAAGCTTATCTGGTACACTAATGTGAGGAACAAACCACCGTTTAAAATGCCTCCTGTTGTGCAATAGTGATGTTCTGGAACAGTACTGCAACAGCTACCAGAGAATAATAAGGCTATTTATATCTTTAGTGCTTGATAACTCATAAAACTAAGTTACATCTAAGTAATTTGGGGGGCATTAAAGCTTTTCAGTGCCTGCAGAATAAAAGTATGCTAATGAACTAAACAATTTTTTTGTATGTAGAAATGAACGTTATCTTTCAAACCAGAACCAAATTCCCTAGCTAAATCTCTGAATATAATTTCCTGAGCTTGTGTGAAGTACTCCTTTATGTATGATTATTATTTTAGTAGCTCTGCTAAAAAAGTAAATCTCTTACATTCATTAAAAACTAATAGTTCCCTTTTAAGCACATTAGTGCAAATATATTTATCCCTATCACAAGGAATCAGGCTATGCTTTGCTGACATTCATTATCAGAAAATGGTCTAATTTGTCTTGTTTTTTCAAATGAAGTTTTGTTTACTCAGTTGTATTTTTAAAATTAACTCCAAGAGCAACTGCAAAATGTAAATTAAACTCCATGTACTATTACTTTTGAATCTATAACAAGCAGAACTTTTAACTGAGTTTTGCATTTTTTAAAGAAAAAAAAGAGTGACTATCCTCCAATGCACACAGGTTATGACCCACAGTTTCATTAGATGCATTATCATGTATTATTTTCTCCAGCATTTGGACAAACTCCTTTCTAAGCTACCTGGAATCTAGGAACAGGCCCAAACCAGCAAAACACCTCAATGCTTCAAGAGCATCAGGTATGGGTTTAATACACCTTTATGAAACGGAAAAATAAAGCATGTATAGGTCACCATCTATCCTCCACTACGGAATATATTTCAAATATGAACAGAGAGCAAATACATAACATCAATTAATTGCTAAAGGAGTCTCTCTGTGTGAAAGAGTCTTCTTGAAGAAGAATATTAATTTGGGTATTTTGGTCCTCAGACATCAGGTGAGTTGCCCTGACTCACTGAGCTGTTCTTAAAACTGCTGAACTCCAAGCACTCACTAGGAGTTTTCTTTAGATATTATCACTTATGAAAACTGAAAGTTGATGATTTTATCACATCTGTATAGACTATTTTTTTAAAAAAACTAAATTCTGGCATGTTACTCAGAACTCTGAACAGACCTACTGTGTTAGCTCTCGCCATTAAGAGACACAAGGGAAGGTGAGAAACGGCATCAGAAACTGGCCCCTTACATTAGAAAAATCAGTGTTTCATATAAATGTATACAGGTATGCAACTAACAAATGTTATGGAGTTCAAATGTACAGTTAATGACAAGTTTGATGCCTGGATTATTCATACCCTGCACAATTTCTATGGAAAGCTATGGATGCGGTACAGACTGTAAAATTAAGAGAACAGTTGTACAATCGATCCTCTTATTGATTTTAGAAGACTGATAGCAGTCTTGAAAAGCTGAGAAGAGGGAAGCCACTGAAGCCAGAGAAATGGACTAACAAGGCACAGTAATAATCTGAGACAAGTCAGCAAAAGGGAAAGGTCATGCATCCTCTGACAAGCAACACAAGACAGGTTGTAAGTACCAAAAGATGAAGGCAGGGGAACTCTCATCCCTTGTAAATTGACAGAAAATTCTCACTATGCCTGCTGCCCAGAGCAGCGTGGAACAGGGTGAGAACCTTCCTTACACAAGTGGCTTCAGGCTCCCACTGTCCGGTCTAGCATCCCTCAAAGGGGTGTCTGCCAGCACTATTGCTCCCCTTGATCTAAGGCCAAGATTTGCCTTAACAATCCTAAGCCACACAAAGGAAACTATTTCACCTCAGGATAAATGTTAAGGCTGACTGATTACTTTACTTCTTCATCTTACAGATTTTCTCCAAATTTGGCAATCAAGGCTGTAAACTTCCACTTTGCTTGAATTCAAAGTATCTGGGGTTTTAACCCATAAAACTTGATTAGTGTGAAAAATGAAAACTGCTCAGCTGACAAATACAAGTCATATTAACTGGATCTACTTGTTTCCCAAGAGACAGAGTGCTGTGGGCTGACAAACCCACAAGAGCCTGCAAGTGAGTCTGAAAGTCTCAGGAACAGCAATATGCTTTCCACAAAGCTGCAAGAATTAGCTTGAGGATGGTCTTATCAAGCCCTGAGGAAAGTCTTCCCTACCAGTTGTAACTTCATCCCTTTGATAACTTTAGAATTAAGTGAACCAGACATGCCACATAAAAAAAACCCCAAACTTGCAATGAGGGGACTTGCAGCACCATTACTTTACTTCCTTTGCTCAGTAGGGAAGAGATACATGATTTTCTACAGTTTCTTCACAGTTACAAACATAATTTATTTCTTTTCCCAGCTAACCTCTCCTTATACCCCCTGTTGCTCTTCCCTAAACTGTATGTTAGGGATAACAATGCTGAACATGCTGTGCTTTGACTTTACCCCCAACTTTGTTGAGTACAGAAAAACCCTACAATGATTCAAGGTATGATCAGAAGGACTTGACTTACCCACTTTGACAGGATGTCAGATGCCACCAAAGCCATTCTATCACTCCCCTCCTTAGCTGGGTGGGGAGAGAAAATACAGTGAAAGGCTTGTGGGTCAAGATAACAACAGGAAGAGATCACTTACCAGATACTCTCATGGGCAAAACAGATTTGAGTCAGGGAAATTAAATTTATTACCAATCAAACTAGGATAGGATGATAAGAAATAAAACCAAATCATAAAGCACCTTGTCAGACTTAACTTTATTCCAAATTTTCTCTACCTCCTCCACCCCCAGTGGCACAGGGGGACAGGGAATGGGAGCTGTGGTCAGTTCAGCACACCTTATCTCTGCCACTCCTTCCTCCTCAGGGAGAGGACTCCTCACACTCTTCACCCCAAGATGTAGGTGAATCCCTGCTCCTGTGCCTGGAAGTATCTCCCTCCCTTTCTTTTTTATTGACCTTGATGTCTGCAGAGTTTTTTCTCTCACATATTCTCACTGCTCCCTCTGGCTACAGTTGCTCCTGACCAGTTTTCCCCCTGTGGTAAACTGAGTCTGAGGGTAAGCTTCTAGTAGCTTCTCACAGAAGCAAGCCCTGTACCACCCACCCCTCTCCACACAAGCCCAATACACCCTCTCATTTTCAGGTTTACAGTGAGCCACTTCATAGAGAATCACTACTTCCAGACAGCAGCACTGAGAACCCCAGGTACAAGAAGATGACTTTCAATAGGTAAAACAATTTCTTTTTTTTTTTTTTTCCTAATCTACATCTTCACAAAGGATCAAAGGACATTTAAATGTTGCTACTACTCATTATTTTCAGGCCTGATAATTTGGTCAGTATGAGCAAATTTTTGTATGGTATGCACTGAATCAACTAACTTGACAACCATCTGGTCTAAGCTTCATTTAAGTTAATCTTAGGAATGCAGAGTTTTAAATTTGCTTTTCTGTAATGGTAGCTGGAGGCAGTATTTCCACAGGATACTCAAAGCATCCCTAGGGCTTAAACTACCATGAAGTAGAATGAAGAGAGAAAAAAAACGGAGAAAAATTCAACAAGCAGGTATAATAACAAGTCTTATATATATTATTCACTATACAATCCAGTTGGGAGAAAACATTGCTTTATTATTTAGGCCATAAAATAGTCATCAGTGTGTGACATCTGGGACCCTGATATTAGATCCCAAAGGTTGTTTATATTTTTCTTTCTATTTTATTCCTTCTTGTTGCTTAACTTGTCACCTGTCTTTGGACATCCATGGAGTATTTCTTAATGTTAAAAATAGAAACAAAAGTCTGCCTGTATTTGGTGTGTTATAACTGAATGGTAACTTGCTCTTCTTTATCAAACTATCCGCTATTAGGAGCAGCAATTCTCATCCACATAGAAGAATCACTTAAACACCAAGGACATTTTAAGGTGCTGTGAAAGTAATTTTAAAGAGAAGAAAAAAAAAAACTCTCAAATTTTTATTGTGACCCTGAGCTTATTTTAACAGAGAAAAACAGGAAGGTATCTGTCAATCTAAATGGGAATAGGACAGGACCCCAGGGAAGATTCTAAATTCTACGTATTTTTCATATTGAATCAATGTGAAGTCTTTCATTTCTATAGTAAGTTATACATATTTTCAAATAGCATTACATATCATATGCACATATACTGAAGATAAGAAAAGAAACAAAAAAGTTGTTAATGCAAAAGTCAATATATTTATATCTCAAAATGTAACCAGAATAAAAACTCCACTTCCAACTGTAACTCAGACCAATGACACCTTCATTTTGTAACCACATTATAGCTGCACTATAAAACTTGGTTTTAAAAGTCATGGAAGCTTAGTGGATTTGAATTATGCTAAATCAAGGATTTGGGACAAAGTAACTCATTATCCTATTTTCAAGTTTCAGATAAAATAATATTTGAAATACAGCTCATATAATCATTGGATAATTATTTAGATTGGATATTCCAGGAAACCCTGCCAGTAATCTAAGGTTAGCACTCTCATAACACTGAAGTTTTCCAGTATAAATCCTGTAATAAGCATTTCTTTGGCTGACATAACAGAACTTAAAACAAATGGACAACTTTACACAGAAAAAAGTATCTACAATTTTAATCATGCTTTCATCCATTCTCAAACCTTATCACTCCTACTTATTCCTACTGCCCTATTTGGAAAGTATTTAGTCCAATAATTTCAGCAATATCGCACTCAGAAATTATGTACTCCTAATTTACCACACCATTATTTTCTCCTACACCTTCCTCTTTACCCCCACATCCATGATCACCTTGGCTTTGCTAGAAATTTCATCATACTATATTTATTTAATAAAGAGCAATTCAATTAAGTGATGTAGGAGTACTCTGAAATTGCTTTTTTTACCTTGTACATGTGTTAAATATTATCAGTAAAGAAGTATTCTGCTGTATTTTATGAGAAACTATACTTACGCCATAAACTCACATAAAATAAATACAGAAAGATAAAGACTTGTACAATTTGAAAGGCTTGTCTCCTTCTTATATTCTGCTTTAGAAGTATTCATCATATTTCTATAGCATAATGATCTGTTTTGATAGGACTAAGAGTTTATTTTCCATACAGTATGACTTTTAAATGACAGAAATCATTTTAATATGTCAAAGAAAAAACCCCAAACCTAAAACCCCCAATTTTTTTTAATGAACACTGAAAATAGCTTTAAAAACTAACAAAATAAATTACTAAACTTGAGTTAAAAAACATTCTGACACTTTCAAAACAAAACATTTAGCTTTTCCAATATGAAATAACTAGAAAGCCTTTCCATGCACTTTTAAACACAATTCTTTTAAATTAAATTTTAGGTCTTTCATTATCTGTTTTACTGATTCAAACTCATACTAAGAAATTATTCTGGGGAAACAATGAGCTTTTCTTGAGGTTCCGAAGTCCATACCTTATATAACGAAGGATCATGACCTTTCCTCTGAAATTATCTCAGTGAAATACTGAGAGCATTGTAAAAAATTTTACTTATTGTGAGGAAAAATGTGCTTACACTTTATGCTTGTAAAATGTATCAACAGCCATAAAATTTCAATAACATCCAGCCCATAGGAATTTTAGGGAACCTTTCATGGAAGTATTTCACGTTTCCTACTCTAGTGTAGTGCTTTTGTCAACTATTATCCAGCTAACATAGAATTCATATGCAGAATCAGGAACCACCACCAGACATTTCCCTTTCTAGCAGGAGAACTCAGTGCAGGATCCAGAGGGGAACTGGCTGAGGAATTTTTGTCTTTCTACAGTTCTTGGCATTCTGTCAGGACTCCTGAAAAAAATCTAATACAAGCATAAATCCCACAAAACCAAACTTACGGGATCTGCAAGGCTTTTGAAATCTGGGTCTCAAATGTTCTTCTGGAGCCTTTCATTAAATAACACATGGAATAATCCATAGTACACGTTCAAGGCTATTTTATTCAGAATAGAGAATCATGTGTTTTAATTTACAAATAGTAGATGTCAGTCATTTTCTTATGAGTCCTTTATACTGCCTAAACAACCAAGGCTGGCATAAACATGTTAGATGCTCACTATATAAATAACAATGGTGAGAAATGAAAGTGGAAGCACAGACAGCTATGCAACCATTTGTTTAGAAGATTCAATTACCACTTTCACATAGAACTTGATTCAGTACCATTTCTGACACTGTTTCCTATTGTTGCAGCTCAAAATTTATGGGAAGGAGCTTTCACTTTTCACTAAATGGACCCAAACTTCTAGATTTCCTGTCACTTTAAAATCATGCAGTCAAAGACAATGCTTAAGCAACAGACACTTCAAATAAATAATGCAAAGCACTCAAAGCTACCAATGTAGTTGGCAGAGATGGAGTACTGTTTATATATCCTCTCTGGCCTGACTCAGTGAACATATTAGGCTTTGTATAAAGTACAGACAAATAAAGAACACAAGGAATTACAGTCATACCTCAGGAATGCTATAACACATAATATTTTTCAGTATTTATTGCTTTGGTACCATAATACACCCCATATTCATTAATACACCCCATACTCATTTGATGCACCCCATATCTCATTAAAGCATGAAGGCAAAATAAAGTTAACTTTGAATTAGTTAAGCTTATGGTGATTAGTCAGGTTGATATCACTTTCTGTCTCTCAAAACCGTTCTCAACCAAATCAAAGCAGGTGATTGTTCCATTCTACTTTGCACTGGAGTGGTCTCACCTCAAGTCCAGTGGGCAGTTTTGGGCACCACAATATAAGTCTATTAGAGAGTATCCCAAAGGAGGGCAACAAAGGCGGTGAAGGATCTGGAGGGGAAGCCATGCGATGACTAGATAAGGTCACTTGCCTTGTTCAGCTTGGAGAAGAGGAGACTGAGGGGAGACGTAATAGCTGTCTGTAACATCCTCATGAGTGGAAGCAGAGTGACAGGTACAGATCTCTTTTCTGTGGTAGCCAGTGACAGGGAATGCCATGATGTTGTGCCAGGGGAGGTTTAGATTGGATGTTTGGAAAAGGTTCATCACCCAGAGGGTGGTTGGACACTGGAACAGGCTCCCCAGGTGAGTGATCAGAGCACCAAGCCTGACAGAGTTCAAGAAGCATTTGGACACTGCTCTCAGGTACAAGGTGTGATTCTTGGGGTGTCCTGTGCAAGGCCAGGAGCTGAGCTTTGATGATCCTTGTGGGTCTCTTCCAAATTAGAATATTGTATTGCTGCCTTTCTCTTGTCTTAGGAAATGAAAACCAGACACGGTTAAAGGGTTGGGGGTTGTTTACATCTTTATTTTAATAGGATCCTATTTGATGCATCACTTGGCTGAGGTGGAACGCATGCACCCCACCATAAATCATGTATACAATTTATAGACCTTACACATTAGCATATCTAACAAGAGGGCCCAATAAGGGGCTTGGGTGGGCTAACCTCTAGTTTGCAGAACATATTCTACTAGGGGACTTTGGCTCTTCAAGACAGTAGAATGTTTGGTCTCCAGGTTCTACAGGACATTGGAACTATGCTGAGTTATCAGACTTAAAGAATTACAAGTATGCATGCTAATAGTTGTGAATACATAGAACTGTGTAAAACGTACATAAAAGAAAAAAGCAAAAATTATCTTGGCATCAGTATGATTCTATGATTCTCTAAATTGAACCAAAACATGGTATAAACAATACTTTCATAATAAAACTCTTGTTGTAATTTTCAGGTATTTCAATTATTACCAGAAGAAACTCAGTCACTTTTGAGAAAATACACTTAGTACCTGCCTACTTAGTACCTGTCTACTTAGTAAAATGTCATTGTACCTGACAGAGAGGCAGATTATTGAATCAGTATGGAAACCCCACACTCTTATCTTCTTGCCTGAAAAGGTAAGATCTTTAAAAAAGTCACTTGTGCCTTTAATATTATATGCTCGCATTCATAACACTAAGACAAGAGCAGCTGCAAATACCCGAGGATGAAATAACACAAGTAATATCATACAGCCTTGAGATAAATGTCATTGTAGATAATATTTTCACATTCTATTTAGTATTACTCACATTTCAATACTTTAAAATTGATGAGTAAAAAAATTTAATATCTAACTACAAAGGTTTTTTGCCTGTGTTCAAGTTCATGTCACATCCATGTGCATTCTACTAGATCTAATAGAGTTTGCTCTCTTTTAACATATGTGGCTGGAATGTGGAAGGAAAACTAAAACCAAAAGTAAGCTTTGACTAGTAACCAGGGAGTAACAATGGTGTGAGAGACTGGAACTCTAAGTAGCATGTGAATTATTCAAGATCAAAAATGTGTGTGCAGTAAAAGGTGGCACAACATCTTGCTAATTGCCCTGGAGGCATAAGTTCCAATTTTCTCTAGACAATATATAAATTTGGTTGAGTCAACAAAAGTTATGCATGCAGGATAACACATTTAAATTTAGATTTCTTGCTCCATAATTCAAAAGTGAAATGGAGTAACAATTCATTTACCTATAGCCAAGTTTTATTCCGCCATTTCTAACCCTTGTGAGACTCAAAACTGTCCCCCTGAATGTCACAGATCAGAGCTTCCCTTGACATTTAATTAAATTAGGGAAGAATATGCCTATGTAGGAATGGGAACAGAGGAAGTGTTAAGTGTATTTCCACAATTGTAGCTTTCATACTGTGACTATGGTGCATATGTAAAACCAGATGACCAGAACAGACACTTGTAGGACTGGAATCACACCACAGGGCTTGACTTTGAGGAAGGTGATTATAGTTCTGTTAATATTAAGCAAGAAAAGTGAGTTAACAAACACTCTAGGTCACAGTTTTCCTAAAGGTAGAAAAATCTGCCTTTTCCCTTTGCTGACTCATGTCATAGCTGAACAGAATAATTACTTCTCTGAAAGCACAGCTGGGATGGAAAAAGGACCTGAAGTCTAATCTAATCAAATCTGTTTCCTGCAAAGCATTGGCAGCATTTTGGCTTAAGTAGCTATCTATCCCCAGTAAACTTTTATCTCCACAATGGTGAGACAGATTAGTCAAAGCCATGTCGCCATAAAAGGAAATCTCAACAGAAATTTTGAGGTTTTCTGCCCAGAAATCCTTTATTTTCACTATATCACTTTGTGAAAGTATTGAAAGCATCAAAATTCAACTAGATTTGTAGTGAGATGAACACTTGCTGTATATTTCAACTGATTAACTCCTGCTAACAGTAAGGGAAGAGATTTCCATGAGAACTGATACAAAAACACAAGAAAATCATAATAAAATAGACTACTGTTGACATGAGTCCTTTTTTAATGACATGTGCCCACAATTCACACTTTTGCCTGCAATAGCAGCAAGGGAACACTCCCCTCTCTGCTGGGAATTGGCTGCCTTCCACTTAAAC
Source organism: Orthonyx spaldingii (assembly GCA_013397795.1). Taxonomy (NCBI): domain Eukaryota; kingdom Metazoa; phylum Chordata; class Aves; order Passeriformes; family Orthonychidae; genus Orthonyx; species Orthonyx spaldingii. Next base: position 660,201 of record VZTJ01000298.1, read on the forward strand.
TAGGAGGAAACCACATGCTGGGAGTTACTACTCTGCTCCTGAAAACTGATTCAGATTCATCCAGCAATAACCTCAATGTCTCATTCAGTTTCAGCATAAGATTAAATGCTTTCCTTAGTTAAGGAAAACAAATATTCAAAATAAATATGTGTTGTGTTCATCCTTGGAAATTTTCAAGGTCTAAAAGCTCTGAGAAACCCAATCAGATCTTACAGCTTTCTGTCTTTACAAACTCTCTCTGCTTTCAGACAGAGGTTGGACTGGAGACCTCTTGAGGTCCTTTCTAACCTGAATTATCCTTAAAAATGAATAGGTCTAATGGATTAAAACTGAATATGCAGATGTTCTTGGAAATTAAATGAACCACTTTTTGGGAAAACAGAATCATTAAGGCAACTACGACTGCTCTTTCTACTCTTTATTCTCATCATGTCTTGCTTTAAATTATTGTAATTGCCTGTGGTAGAAAATTTGTCCTAGTACGTGCATACAAGTCAAATCCCAGTCACAAACTCCTCTGTTTGAATGATGAATATTCATCATGAATGTATTTATGAAGCAACTCTTCACAAATATTTGTTTCCCAAGGTGAGTTTCAAAATCCCCCCCACCTACTAAAGTTATGAAATATCTCAGATTCAAGACTTGTTTGTATTGCAGTGCTTGTTAAGGCAGAAGGAGGACCTGTCTCCATGGAGGAGCTATTGCAAAATGCTGTTACTGCTTTCACCACACAATAACTCTTGTGCCAACACTGACCCACGTACAGGATGCATGTGTGCAGCTTAATCTTTGCTCACTTCTAAAGCAGCAGAACTGAGTGGGTATCCTGAGTATTCCCTGATAAGGCCCTTGCTCTCACCTAAGGATCAGTGCCAAGTCCTGCAGTCCCCCATCACTTCTTCTCTCAATGTTTTCTGCTCCTCCAGTGGAGCCCTGAGAGCAAATTGCCACGGGAGGTGCAGATTCCCAAGGGATACCCAGCGCCCTTCTGAACTCAAGGTAAAGAGCCTCTCAGCACATCTGTATGCATGTTTGCACTGCAAAGTCAAATAGCCAGGACTAAAATGAAGGGAAAAGGTGTCCTGCTTGAGCAATCAGAGCTGAGATGCAGCTCCTTCCTGCTCAGGCAGACAGCTGTTGATTTATTAATTCAGCTTTGAAAATAACAAGTCAGGAAGTTCAACAAAGGGAGAACATCGTCCACCTTCTCACACAGGGGTGTACTACCTGAAAGTTTTTTCCATAAAAAGTAGTGATATTTTACTCGAAATAGTAACTGTGAGTAGCAAAAGTCTTGGGATACAGATATTCAATAGAAAAATGATCAAGCATCCTCCTTTAAGGAACTATCAACCACAGAGCATTCTGGATCTGTTTGTAGAAATACCTTCCCATCTTCCACGGGAGCACTGATTACTTTAAATTCCTTGACACCCAATAAAACTATTCTGATTTTTCATGAAGTTTGGTTTAGTAGTTAGATAATTATAAAGCAGCAGAAACATTAAGGGGATTTCACATCAGCTCACTTAAGAGCAAAAATTCAAGAATAAAGGGGAGTTATTATATAGAGAAATGTTAGCCCAGAAATACAGAAAACTAAATAATTAATGTCACACAGTACATTTACTCTACGGTGAGGTAATACAATAGCAGCAAGATGGGAGACAACACATTTAGAGCCAGCATTATATACCATTCTGTCTTATGCAAGCCATTTATAGAGGCACATTATTCACAGCTAGTCCTCTCTATGCATTTTTAATTGTTTTGCTTACATGACAAAATGTGACTTGCAGCTTGAACTAAGACAAAAAAGTAATTCTTGATTTAAGCCATAATTAAAATGAGCAGAATTTGTGGCAATGACGGCTACCAGTGGAGGGTAATAGTTCAGCAAAAATCAATCAGGTGAATAATTAGCTAGCTATTAAGAGGAAATAACTTAATGCTATTGCTAAATTCAAAATAGCAGGTTTGAATAGAAGTTTTCTTTACTACCAAACAAAGGAATAATAAGTAGAAATTTTTCCTATACCGTTCATCAAAGTTACCATGTATTGTTTTGATGCCTGCTCCCTCACTACCATGCCCCATGCAAGTTCCTCAATTTTTGCTTGACTCAGTCTGTCAAACTGTCAGAGCCTCATGATTTTAGCTATACAAATAGTAAAGCTAAAATTAGAACAGAAAGGACAACTGAGACTTACTTCACGTTTTTCTATTTGCCCTACAACTTATGATACCAGACCTGTAAAAATAAAGTGGATATTGGAGACCTCACAAATTACTTTTATATAGGCTCTTGTGAAAGCATAGAGAAAAGCATGGTTGTAACACTGAGAATTCTTAGTATTTCAAGGCAAGCCTCCAGTGCTCGTACTGAATTATGGCTTGAACTTTGATCTTCCTTTTTGTCTTATCCTTAGGAGAAGAAAATGTATCTACAGTCACAAAAGTTGTCTGGGAGTTTTAATGCAAAGTAATTTTAGTGGGAAGAAAAGCCATTTCTGCAAAGGCCCCGGTTTCAGAAAGACAAGTCTTATTTCATGATGGGAAAAACTTAAAACACAACTACTTCTCACTCTGAACTAGGAGTTAATAAGGAGGAAGGGTGTCTTACTTCTTTTCTTAGTCATCTACTTGTGAACAAAAAGCTTGTGAGCAGGTCAAAAAATTAAGAAAACTGTGTAGAAACTGTCAAAAACTTAAAAATATATAAAGAAATAAAAATTCTAGTAACAACCTGGTAAGAAAAAAAAAGTCCACTTAATTATCTTTTTTTTTCTCCTGGTGATCTTTTTATGTTGGAGAATCATATTTGTCTTTTTTGGTAAATTTGCAAAAGAGAAAATCCAAACAACTCTCCACATTTTTAACAGACCTGGTTTTATTCCCTGGGTAGTATCAATTGTATTATCAGACCTTTCACCAGGACTTAACAAGTAGCCCTGAGTTACTTCTACAGAATCCATCCAAAAGGACAGAACATGACAGTATGAGCCCCCTTTCACTCACAGAAGTCCTAAAAGTTTAATAGTGCCATGTCTCCGTCTCTGCAGCTGTCGAATGAGAAGCAGCAAAAAGTTCAGTTCTTTCTTGTTATTCAGCCCCTAGAAGTGGCTAGAAAAGCTGATGAGACAACAGAACTGGAAAACCAGCAGATTACAGATAATACCTAGACTTATCTTTTGCATAAAAAGAATTTAATCAGTGCCAAGCAAAATGACGAGCTAAAGGAGCCTTGAAATAGGTTTAAAAAACCAAAACAAAACAATAACCCAACCCACCTCTTACCAGTAGAAAGAGAACCACTTAAAGGGAATTACCTCCTCCAGAGTACCCCCTACTAAAAGGAGTATCTGCTCTCAGAACAGTAAGACAGTCCATACCTTCAGACGACGTTTATGTTTTTGTCTCTCTAAACTCACACCACCATTGGTTTGGCACATAATTACAGATCAAACAAATTTCTGTTTCTGTCTGGGGCTGATCAGATGGTTTTGCCCCTTATTATAAAACTGGAATTGGCAAGCAATGCTGGCAATCACTGCTTTCACATTTAATTATTGCAACTCATCTAGGAATGTAGCCACAGAGCCTGAAAATGTTCCAACTGGTACAAAAGCCTCTCTGCTTAGCAACAGGGATACAATGAACAGGATCATCTGAGTGCTGCTCTTTCTGAGCATGCTCTCTACACAATTAAGAATACTGTCTGCTCATTTGTACAAAGATACTCTGGAGACTGTAACTGCCACAAGAGCTGCACCCATGTGATTCTTTTTTATAAGACATAAAAGCTACTTAAGAATTCCCTACTACCTAGACCCAGTGTTACTTGAATTAACCCTATGTACTTTATTTAAGATGCCCATCTATAAAACAGCAAACAGATACAAACAAACAGCAAACAGATACAAAAGTCTCCAAAACATAACTGTGAACTACTGCTACCACAGAAAGAAAATACAACATTTTATTATGAAGTATTTGCTGCTATGTAGGCACAGACCCATACTTATGTATGGTGATGATCATACTATCAACTACAAAAAAAATTACACCCAAGTAAAATAAAAAAACTCCCAAAACTTACCACTTATATTTTGTATGTCCTGGTGGATTATGCTGTTCTTCACAGGCAATAAATTGCTTGCATGTATTTAGTGTGATAAGTTCACTTCATTTGCACATAGTTATCTCATAATTTTTTTTGTAAATTGTTAACTATTGTAACAGGGCATCAGATTTCTTGGTATCAGTCAGTATCTGATTAGAGCATGGTGTGAGATTTCTGCAAACAGTTGTGAAATCTTTACATTACTTTTATCCACACCTTACTCCCTCCCCCAAAAAGTTCCCTTGCAAGCCAATTAAGAGCAAATTGCTCATCAAAGCAAGATTCCCCATACATTTAACTCAGGTGTGTAATTCCTGTCTCTTTCAATGCCCTGGCAATCTTCTTTTAAATTCCAAGGGAAATAAAAGAAAATGATCACCATAAAGGTCCCAAGAGCTTTTTGTCTCTGCATATGTATAAAGCATTGTTTACAATCCATGAAACTGAATACACATCTTCCTCTGATTTCACACCTTGCAGCCATGAATATGGAAGTCCTTAGAACTGCTCAGTAGAAAATAGAGCACAAGGCAATAATTTGCAAGACCTGAAAATAGATCTGTGAAAACTCTTATTCTCCTAAAAGTAAATTCCTAACTGAAAAAGTTACCATGGAGCAAAGGATAAGAAAGGAGTCTATAGAGCATTCAAATACCACCTCAAAACAGTGACTGCAGAGAAAGGAGATATTACAGCACAATCCAGTTCTTTCAATTTGCAGTGATTTCCTCAGTCCATTGCTCAGAAAACTCCCTTATGTTGTTATTTCAAATGTCTTAAAGGCTTATATCTTCTTTTTCTCAATATATTTTCCTATTTTTAGTTTTCAATTCATGGCCAGGTTTAGCTGTCACTTTGACAACATGCAATAATCCTTAACAAAAAGGGGACACAAATTAATAATGGTGACTGCAACGTTTCTGTAGTGACCTGGAGCAAAGCACTTCAATTATGACTAAAAATAATAGGTTTATCAATCATCCTTTGCTATCTGTAACATCCCCAGCTGTTGCCAGTACCGATATAACCTATGAAAATTTGATAATCCAGACGGAACCACTGTGAAACCTATAGATTTATACATTTCATCATGTGTAAAAGGTACCCACATCAACTCAGGTATTTCTGTGAAACAAAAATAATCTAGGGTGGTGGGGGAAGAAAAGCATCCCACGGGCTTCGGATTAGCATAAAAATCTCCTTCGTAAATTATTTTTGTTCTTGAGTTGAATGGTGTCTAAGAAAATATTGACCAGTTAATACTTGCTCCCAAATAATTATGTACTTACAGCTAGCATTCAGCTTCTCTGAAATGCTTGATAAAGAACAGTTTTCATGTACTTTTAAAGACATGTTTCTGGGTCTTAAAAAAAATTCCAGGACTGTCAAATTCTTGTTGAAACTTCATGTCAAGGAAGCTATTCAACTTTAACTTAACATCTCTCTGAACAATGTCAAGAACATCAGAAAGTGCCAAACCAACTAGAGCTGCATGAAGCTGATAAGAGAAAGATAGAACATTCATGCAAAAATCAAGCTGGAAATCAATAGGGGAGCCTGGATTTACACTGAAAGTCATTTTTATAGCTCAGCTGTTAATATCAGTGGGAGCCTGAAAGCTTACTGCCATGTGCTTTCTCAGGATAAGCTCTGAGAATCGCTTGTTGCATGTCTTCACATCTTCTCCTGGCTTGTACTCAAGAGTGGAGATTAGAACTAATTGTTTGCTTGGACATGGGACCAAGTTTTCCCTCACGCCTACAGTTGCTCTTCTCTAGATGAAGGCACCAACCATAACATCAATAGCTTTGGCAGCAGCAAAAAGAAAATTCCTCAGGCATGAAAGTCTGGCAAAGCTCATTCTCCCATCACCATCCCACAATGGCACCCAGCAGATGATGACTCACTCACATATTTCTTCTGCATGTCAGGGGCCAAACAGCAAGGAACCAGACCTAGACAACGTTTAAGGCACTCCTGAGCATTCTCTGAACTATACAAGGGGTCAAGGTGGAAGAAGTAAGCATATTTAACCTCTTTCTCCCCTGCAGCCCTGTCAAGTGTTCCTAGTAGATATAGGGCACAGGTAAGAGTAAGATTCATTACATATTCTGATTTCCTTAATACTATCCAGTAATCAATTCTACTATTTCACCAACTCTTCACAAGATATCACCTGGAAATTAGCTGCAGATTGCAAATAATTTGAAAATATCACTTCAGGGTTTTAATGAAAGAGTTGGGTACTTAAATAAGCGTGCCTAATGCTTTGGGCAGTTTAAATATTTGGCTCAAAGACACTCACATTTGCAAAGAACTTCATATCATCACTGTGTTTGGTGTTTGTAACAAACCAGCAAAGGTTAGCTCACAGTGAAAAATAAGTAGTATCTCTTTTTGCATCAGCATCGGTGACTAACAAATTTTTCCACAGCACTTCAGTTAAAATACAGGTTCAGAGCAATTATTAGCACAATTATCATTTCCAACAAAGTGACAGTGACTTGGGTTTTCTGTGCAGACCTTTGGTGTGTTCATGTACACATTTTCTTTGAAACAAGTTAATGAACTCTTAGGAATTCAATATAAGCGCTGAATCAAATTTATTCAAGCCAGCTCTCTCTTAATTTATGACATGTGAAAGAACTGAATTTTACTTGGGCAGTCATTATTAAACAATTTTTTATTGTTGCTGAATAGAATGTTCCTTTAACTTATATGTTTTTCAGATAAACAAGGTACAAGAGTGTACCTATGCTACATGTTAGATGAGTGTTCTGGAAGACCCATCATAATGGGCTCATCATAATCAATTACAATGGCCTCACAATCCATGGGACTGTGTCCATCTACATATCTATTGCAGAAACATCTCTATGCAGTGGCCATAATAAGTTCTCTGGCTGCATTTCTGCATTTCGCATGCTGAGTTTGTTAGTATGCACTTTGTTTTAATTCCCTTGCTATTACAACAGGCCTTCTCTAGAGATCAACCCTAGTAGTGATATATGAAGATGAATTTTCTGGCCCAAGGAGATCAGTTTGCACAGTCAATAACAATATTCCAGTGGTGAACCAGAAGACTCTACATGTGGTATCACAACAGAAAGCTCCAAATCCACAGATGGCTTCTTTCCAAGCAGTAGGTTGCAAGCTGCATATGAAGCAAACAGCACCTATATATGATCTAAAGCAGGTTATCTCACTACATGTAAAGTTGCTACAGTAATCACTCTTGTCAGTCCCCTATGGAAAACTGTTGTTTCCTTCAATTGAAAATTAACTTATGCAAATAGACTCAAGAGAACTGTACATCAGACCTGGAGTGAACTTGTCATTCTATCGTGCAATCACTAGTTATTTAAAGACCTAATGATTCATGGCATAAAAAAGTGCAATTTTAGTTGAGGATGCTCTGTCTGAATTGCATTCCAGTCATCAAACGGCATTTTTTGAACATTGGTGCAAATCATGAAGTGGGAAGTCAATGATAAAAGTTAAATCCCAGCTATGTTATTATTTTGAGACAGAATCCCTTTCTTGAACTTCAGATTTATCTGCACTCCAAATTAAGGCTAAAGATAACTAAAATGCAAAATCATCTCCCAAAACTATCAAACAATATTAAGTAGCTATTAACATTAAATTGACCTAAAAATGGTCATGTTAGAAATTCTAATAAAAAGTATAAGATTACAAATATAATTATTATTTCTGTTACAGCAGTTTTAAAAGACACCACACAAGACTAGGCAGTGGTCAAAACACAGAAAGAATGGGTTCCTCATACTAGATACCACAGTTCTAGCGTTCAAGACTGCTTCAAAAATTACCTGGATGCTTACAGCAAGCAGTGGCAACTGTTTGGAGGCAGATGACATGGCATATCAAAGGATGACAGAATACTGTATTTTTTATATGGGTAATGAACTGGCTGAGAAGTGAGATTATAGGTTCCTGCTGAGCTATATATGCACTGATACAGGAGATTTGAGTTACCTGTCTAATGTCACCTGGGAAACATGCATTAGATTCAGAAGTGTAGACCAGCTCTTATACACACGAGTATTTTCTTATCATGTTATTTATAGAGTTGGGAATTCTATATTAATGTTAAATCTCTCCCACTGCACAGGTTTAGCTCACAAAGCCATATCTGACACTCCATCTGTTTTTCATAATGTATTCTACCTGCTTGTTCTTAGCACTTTTTTCAGCCTGATAAGGAAAACACATTAGCAAGCTGATTAATGGCTTTCCTCTTTTCCATTTTCCCGTTCCCATGTATTTGAACAATACAGAAATGGTTGAGTTACAAAACACTACAGAAACACATGCTATTCCAAGTAATCTCTCTATATTATTTTTCTAAGCTTTTATGATTTAAAAAAGCCTCCAAAAATAAGTCTAAAACTTTATTCTGCTTACTATTGCAAATACTCCTTTTTCAATAATCACATTACAGCATTACATTGCCCCTGTTAGTTGTTATGCTCATCACTAAAATAAACATGGGAAATTATTGTAGCCCAAGTGCCACTTTTCTAGGCTGTCTCATAGCTGCTGGCAGGTATAAATGGTTGTGCTCATGGACTGCTGAGGTTGGGCCCACACCTGCAGCATTTCTTTGGGTAAAGTACTTGGATTCCCTTCTCATGGGGACTGGACACATAGAGGGGACACTAATCTGTGTCCATGTTAGAATAAATGAAGGGTCAGAAATCAGCTGCTGCTGCCTTACAGGAGCGTCCAAGGGTTGGAAACACATCTGGATCTTCCCCATTGGACTCATCCTGTAATAGAGCTGCTTGATAGGTCAGCTTCCCAAGTAAGGGTTTTCATTACTGTGTTACTACCATTTCTGTGTTCTGTTTCCTCAGTGTGTCAGAAAAATGTTACCTCAAAATAAATTATTTACTTTTTCTCAATTAAGTGCAAATCCATGCTTTTAAGTTCTTTTTCCTCAAAGACTAAGATTTTAGTTCTGGAACACTTGGCCAGACTCTTACTTCAAGTTCACTAACAGACTATGATCTCCATTATTTAGGTGTGCTTGTGTGTGTGTTAATAAGAATTAATAATTTGGAGCTTTATACTGTCTAATGCACTGCCAAGGCAGATAAATCTTATTATCCCTATTTAGAAATATGGAAAATGAGACAGGGGTATAATATGATTCATTTAAAATATGATTGCAGACCCAAAAATAGAACCCATGTCCTACTACCATATTATGTAGGAATTGGCCTAGCAGGGGATTAGAAAATTGGTTTAAATAAAACTATGAATTCATTAGGTATTCTGCACTAAATATGATCTTCACAGTACCTAAGTGTTGGCTTAGTCTTTATCTTTCAAAGTACTAATTCTTTTTCCTAATTACTCTCCTATATCCTGAATTGTTAATGACATACAGGTATAAACTAGCTAAATTAAGAAGTGCTGGAAATTTCATGGAAAAAAAGACGCTTTTTTTTTTTTCCCCTTGGATTTAAAATTAAATTGTTCAAAATAAGAAAAGAATGAAAGGTGATTATCATCCAGGTAATCTTTACTGAACTGGAAGCTTAGAGTCTTTTTGATTAGCCAATTACTAGTTATACACCAGGCACAGGCAATCTCATTTAATAGCGTGTATGTATGTACTGATATGATCTTATATACATATATATGTATATACTGATATATTTTTTTACTTGTTCTTAAAGCCTGTGACATCTTTCTAGAGGATTCTTTTCCTCCCTGTAATAATATAGTTTTCATCTGTTAATATGTGTAATTTACCAAGTAAAAAAGTCAAATTTATTTTCAATACATTTTCTTGGAAAAATGATGGAAATCAGTTCTTACACAAACTGCACTGTTCTTGTCACAGATTAAATGTCTGGCCCTTCTGAGTGGAAAGTACTAATTATTCAATGTTAGAATGACCGTCAGGTCAGCTATGTTGATCTCCCATTACATCACTTAGCCAAAATATTCACTGTGTGTTCTTGTTTGAATTTCACTCACACCTGTAAAATACTTTATTTATAAATGTGCTGGTTAAATCATTGATAGTCAAGATTTGCTTGAGTTGCTAAGTTAGTTTTTTTTTTTGTTTTTTGGTTTTTTTTTTCCCCTGTTCCACCGTGCTTATCAGCTCAGCTAAAATCTGGCAAACATTGTGCTATGGCATCTACTATCAGAGAGCAGGAATGTGATTTTCAGATTTTATGAAGGTATTTCCTCTCCTCCCCTCCTCCCTCTAAAGACATTTCTGTCATTCTGGGATTTCTGCTTTCAAGCTTCAAAGAAACTGTGTTTCCTCTAAGCTAGTGATAAAAATATCCACATTTACTTTTAGAGGATCTGCACCAAATAGATCTTTAGCATAAAAGCTCCTCAGTAAGTGATGAATTTTATTTAACTAATTATAGATCAGTATTACAGATAAATAAAATAATTACCAAGCAGAGTTAAGTCCCCTTAGATTAACCCTGATGAAACAAAACAAGTTTGTATCATTTCAAAGAAAAAGTAAGTCAAATGGGCATGAAATATTGGGAGGAGTTTCTGGTTTTTTAAAGATATATTTTAAAATTACAGTAATGAACAGCAGGATTATCAATATTCACAAATAGTTGAATATAATACTATTTAATATTGGCGAAATTAATGCCAGGGTTGGGGTATTTTTTTCTTTATTGTGCAGAAAACTGGTCTAGATCAGGCATTATGTTAATGCATAAAAATATGCAAAGCAAGGTTGTCTCTTTCTGGAAGAGCATATTCAGGAGAAAAAAAAATAAGGAAAAAGAAAAAAGAGAGCTGAAAATGAAATCTTTTAAGTAATTCCATTTTCACTGAATTGCAGAATGCAATAGTGAACACAATACTGATCACAGAGAAAGCACTTTCCAAAAATAAAAGCCCATTTAAATGAACTATTCTTTAAATAAATAATATTTTAAGATAGTCTTTTCCTTGTTAAAATAAAAAGCTAGAATCTTATTGTTTGTTTGTTTGCTTGCTTGTTTCATTATGAAGTAAATACTGTGTGTGTGTGTGTGTGTGCAAAAAAACTAATTGGACCTTTAAGGAAAGTAAAGGAAATTGAGCAGCTAAGTAACATTTTAAGCTAGACATTAACAAGATATAATTTCTCTAGCTCCTTTCCAACTTCATTAGGAAATCTTTTATGCACATTATAGTAAGGAGGGACTTTCTTCACAGCTTTGGGAGGTTTTTCCACCAGGCTCTTAGCAAGATTTCCCAGGAAAATATATACATTAGGAAGGACTCGATGTGCGTCACTCTGGCTATTGCTACAGGTGAGGTCTTATTCCAGTCTTATTTTATTTCCTCTTATTCCCCATATCCACACTCTCTAGACTGAAAAGCAAAGGTTCCCATTCCTCTTCCCACTGCATCAAAATGGAGCTTACTGCTAAGGAAATTACAGATCGTCAAAATCTACAACTCCCAAAATGAAGACCAGTTTAGTCCAACCAGGAGAGTCGCATTAGGCAGAACATGTAGCAAGGACTTCAGAGTAACAAGAACTAAAAATCAAGCATGCAAAAATGAGCTTAATGACACAAACGAACAGGAACATTAAATCACGTTTCCACTTTTCAGCACAGCATCTTCATATCTCTTTCTAAAAACAACTTTGAAAAGTGAAAAAATTACTACATTTAGTTAGCATACTGCAGCACATAACATCTTGTGGCCCATAGTTTTTTATAAATATGTTTCCCTAAACAAACATATAGATGTTTTATGTGTGTGTATATGCATAAAATCAATAGAAAAGAGACCCTATCTGAAATTTAATATTCAAAGAGTAAACAAAACCTGGCTGAATAAATTTGTTAACAATAGTGGGAAATAGCTGGTTTGACAGAACTGTGAACTTGCTTAACGGCAAAGCTCACCAGTTACTTGTACTTCCCATAGACACTTTATCATTACTGCTTTAAGTAGGTGGTATATAAAAAACAAAGTCCTTTCCAAACCCAGTATGAATTCTGTCCCTTCACCTTTGGGCAAAGGTGGAATAGACTTCTTCTCCATTGTAAAACTGAGAGTAATATGGTAATTTTCCCAGCCAAGAAGCAACACTGGTTATCACTCACACATTTTCCTTAACATGGCTATGATCCCTATCTAAAATGAAGTATCACTTGCAAGTTTAACAGAAGGATATGACAAAGTGTTCATAAGGCTGTGGACACTACATCACTGTTTAGTCATTTATGTGTTAGAGTGTTTTAATACTCAAACACCTGTAAGCTTTATTAAATACAAATGCAATTTCCTGTGATATCCAGACCACTGTTCAGAATTATTTATATATAGGTATCTATGGATGTGTATCTATGTGTTCTTTCACGTTCACAAAAGACTCTTACTGTACTGCCAATCAGCTGTTGACCACTTATGGCAGTCACAGAGATTTCTACTTTTTTTCAATGTATTATCATACAAAGTAGTGAAGATTTGTTCATAAGTTAAAAAAAACCCAAAACTCCTAAGTAAAAATTCCTGGTTATTGCACTTTAACAAATCCAAGGTGATGATTTGAAAAAGGAGAAACAGTACAACTATAGATTGGTATAGAGGTAGAAATCTTAAAATATCTTCAAAATACTTCAATTAGATGTTAAAAAGCCAGGAACTGCTACAATTTTTATTACACTGAAAATGTTGTATGTAGGAACATTATATATTTGTTAAAATACTGACTCCAGTCTATATGCCAAGAGCAATGAACACAAAAGTGAGTGAAAAAACCCTATGTCAGTTGCACAGTGTGAGGCACTGTGTTCTACAAATTTTACAACTATGAACTATGAATTAATTTGAGGTTCTATAGTTAAAAACTATGTTTTTGTTTATTCCAAGTTAGGGATTCATATAATTTTTCATAATGAAGAGAGATCTCAGGAAACCACTGATACACTCAGATCCATTCATTCTTGGAGAGATATTATATTAGTGGCCACATAACTGCTACAAAAAATTATCTTGAAAAATGCCAGCCCAGCTGGTAATTTCAGAGAAAAAGTAGTATATCACTATGAAAGCTAAATCTTTTTTGTTGATTATGAAGATCAAAATCCTAGTCAGGACTAAGGATCACTACCTTCTTGACGTATCCATTGCTAGCACATTTAGTATATAGAAAAAATAATATCATAAAATCTTCCATTCCAAGTTGCAATAGCTTATTTAATTCAATGTCATTTTCCCCAGCGGAAAGAGGATTTCTTTTTTTCAAAACCAGAGCAGAAATTGGTGGTGACTTCCATAACTTCATCTTAATACATTTTATATGAGGTTATTGAGGCACAAATCCCAAACCTTCCATTTAGACATTCACTTTTTGCAAGAAAAGTTCCATTCTTTTTGTAATTTTGTTTTGAAAAATTATAATATTACAATATTCTGAAATAACCATGCAACTATTCAAAGTCTGAAAAATTTTAACTAAAAGTTTAAACTATATACCTGTTTAACTAATACCTCTAACTGTTAAATAAGAGATGATCTTTTAACAAAATTTTTCTTAAAGGGTATCAAATATCTTCTGTTCTTGCTTTATACTTGTTCATATTTACCCATAGCGTATAATAATCTTTAATCCACCAAGGTTATTCATGCAACCTATGTGCTGATCTGAACAATAAAACACAGCTACACACTTACTCTTTGGCTAACTTGGGGGAATTTCTCCATATTGGGTTTCTTTGACTGGAAAAGTCTCTAGCTGAAATAGAATTTAGCTGTCTGTGATGAAAAATAAGTGTGTTGGGAGATTTAAGCTGTTCCTGACAGACTCTTTACACAAAGATAGTACTTCTTGTGTAATGGGTGATAATAAGCATAATTGTTCTGATGTGTCATGAACTCAGACGTAAAAGCACCAGTGTATCTAACACTAGGGCTACCGTTTTATTATTTTTTTAAAATTATTATTATTCTAATAATTATTCTTTCAGCTCAAAACGCCACTGCCAAATGGATAGAGTCCTTATTAAGCTAATGTAAATTTGTATGGTACTGTGATCACATAGTTATAAAATTTAATGGACTAAACTACGTGTGCCACATCAATTTTATGTCTGTCTCTAACTGCATTTTAATGCATATATATGCATGAAAAAGATAGGTGAATGACCCAAACCACAGAACATCCTGATCATATCAAGATTTTGAACAGGAAAAATGTGAAATTCTCTTATAATAGAGAGAAGTTTTCCTCTTTTCTGAGATGCAAACTCTTTGCTAATTCTTCTAGTTCAGCTGAATGTTAGTGTTCAAGCACACAACTCACTGGAATTCAGGTGTACCGGGTGATAATCCTAGTTTACCTACACACTTAGCACACTTGTGCCTGAGTTTATCATCTCTACCATGGCTGTACAATATGGCATTTCTTATCGGCCTCACGGCAGTGTGGCAGGGATTAATTAGTCCATGTTTAAAATTATTCCAGTGCTTAAAATCACTACTGAGGGCAAGTGGCAAGTGCAACCACTAATTATCCCTCCAAACATGCACTGATCTCTCAGTTCACCTGAAAATTGCTCAGCTTCAGTAGGCTGACAGTTTTTTCTTTCCAAAACATATATACCAATAAATCTATAGAAGTCTTTCAAATCTAGTGTATTATAATGTATTGAAATAAGGTGACAAAAGCTCTCCTCTAATATTACAGCCCATCAGAGCTAGTAAATACGTTTCACTGTCATCTTTATGATATATTTGACGCTGTGCATAATGATGATAAAACTCTCAAAAAACCCAATAACCACACCAGCCTGAAACACCAAAGAAAACAAGGAATACCCAAACTTTACTTTTGAGAATAAAATTGAGACCAAGAATTTAGCATATTTGACTTTTGGAAGGTGCAAAATGCATATCTGTTTTTTCACCGAGATGCATTTCAATATGGTTTAGTACAGTCTAAATACAAAAGGAATATTTCCCATTCGGGGTATCTCCAAACATCTGTCTGTCTCAAACTCTAGAAACCTTAAAATCTTCTGTTGATTGCACAATCTTGTCTTGAATTCATGTAATTATAGCACAAGTAAAAGCCACATTAGATCCTGACAGCAAGCAGTTTCCCAACTGAAACATGAGCATTATCATTTCAGTTTGTCTGCTTGAAAGCTATAAAAACATTCCGCAAGAGAAAACAACATTACCAAAGTGAAGATAATCTCTCAGAAATGCTAAACAGAATCATAGCAAGCCAGTTGCCTAGAATGCTTTTTGCATAAATTATCAGAATCTATACTGTCTGTACACACTAAAGTTTTGTTAAGATATGTTATGCTTACATTGTCTTAGTGGTCAAATACGCACAGGCATACTTTTATGCAAATGGATGCAAGATCTGATATCCCACAGGCAAGAAATACATATTTTTTAGCCTAATATGGCTCTTGGTAAAGGTGATATTCTATTATTGGCATTGCACAACCCTTCTCTTTCCTGTCTGGTAAGGCATAAAAATAGATAAAAACATCCGTACATGCTAAAAAGATGCTTCCATCTAAAACTTCAGAAAGAGCACAAACCTACTGGACAGGATAGAAATATGGCAGGCATTAAGTAGTGCTTCTTACATGTGCAGTTTTCTCATTCCCTGTGCCATTTCGGGGCTTCTGATTTGGGGGAGGAAACAAGGGTAACAATGAAAATCTTACTAAGAAAGATTTTTACTGACTGGGGCACACATAACATCAGAGGCCCTATCTAGGCTACAGGTGTGCTTGCATGTATATTCAACAAGCCTTTATTGAATTAGCACAGCAATACTAATAGCTTGAACTGCCAAGCCTACACACGTATCAGTAGTCCACCCAAATAATGACACAAGACTACTCATTTTAATTTTGCTTGTTGTTCACAAACAGAAAAAATTTCCTTTCACCACAGACTGAATAAATAGATTGTGCCTCAATTATTTATATGCTTTTGGGTTTATCATAATTTTGCCTTAATAATTTATCAGATTTCCACCAAATCTATATTTATCTGGATTAACCATACTTTGCAATGAGTCTGTCGTCTGTTTCTGAATGTCTAATTTGTCTCCTCTTATTAATCCCTTTTAATACTGAAGTTTGGGGTGCCCAAAGTGGAGTAATTCCAGGTATAAATCCAATACCATGCTTCAGTTACAACACAGCAAGTCAAACTGTAATTTCTTTGCTTTACTATGCATCTATTACATGGTACTTCGCTTTCATCTAAACATTTATGGAAAGAGGGGGCTTGGACTCTTTTTTTTTTTGGTGTACTAATAAATTTTAAATGTATTCGCAGTTCTTGACAAACCTTCCCTTAGAAGTAGGTGCCTATGAGATAATCATATTCCTTCCCCTTGCCACAATTACCTTTAGACCTTTCTATTTTAGCACAAATATTTTTCAGGTTTTTCTCTTGGCAAATAGATTATTCTAATTATCTGCCTTCTGCATTTCTCTAAGCAGCTCTCATGCCACTTCAATCTTAAGTCATATAAACAAAATTGATGGAGTCTACTTATGGCAACTCTGCCATGATCTCGTATTTAAATCAGTGTGAATAATGAAGGAAAAAGTAACACAAATCTTGAAATTCAATACTTTCAAACCATTTTCTTGCTCCTTTGTATGTATTTAAAATTTTAGAAGATTTATCCGTAAGAAGAGCTTTTCCAGTGCATTACTAGGCATTGGATTTTATTCCTCCTGTCAATAACCTATAAAAGAGGTTAATCAAGGAGTCTTATCCTATTTTACTGTCCTGAAAGAAGAAGAAAAAGTTATGCATTTCAAAGCTTTAAAACCCTAAAGCTTAAGAAAAACATTTTTAACAGAAAACAGTGCCCACCCTCAGCTTCTACTTATATTTGTTTCAATAATAAAAATAGCACCATGGCCCTATCAAGTCTCTACACTTGAAAGCTCACAGTTTTAGAGTGAATATACTGCAACACCAACATAGACAACAGAGCTACTAAGGGATGTACTACAGAGAAAGGAGATTTTAGTTCACAAATGGCTTATCTGTCTTCTGAAGGTAAACATGCTTTATAACAGGAAGAGAAGCAGGAACAATTCCCATTGTGTTAAAAGCGACATAAAGGTTTTGGCATACACATTCTATAATACCAAAAGGAAAAAATTACATTCAGAAGAAAAAGATAACTTGAACAGCACACTGGTGTTCTGGCCAGAAAAAAAATCCGAACACATTCCCATTAGTGCAGTAATGTATGGAGTTTTGCAGCATGTGCTGAGGTTGCAGCTGAAGCACTGTATTTGTCAGCTTTGCATCTGGAAGCTTTTCTGGCTTCCTTCTGTGTAGCTATAGGTGCTGACCCTACTGCTGGAAGAAGAAGATAAGCAAAATGTTTTAATCTGTACATTAATTATTAAATTTGTACCGTAAAAAAATATTTTATGAAACTAAGTTATTCCAAACAGATTCTTTTCTTTGCATTCCTTCCCCTGTTATGCCACTAAAAGCAGTGTGTAATTGTGTACTGTTTCTAGTGCACGGGAACTTTTTAAGGCAAAAATCGTGCATTATACATGGCTACTACAGTGGGACACTGCATAGTTACAATTCATGAGCTATGGAGATGGCAGAGTCAGTACATATAAAATTGCAGAACAGTAATGAAAACATACTTTTCCTAGAAAGACGCTTGTGAAGGTACAGTTGGATTAACTGTCATTCAATTTCTGTGCATCTTCTGCCTTTCCCCAAGGGAAATTGAGGAGGTAATAATGAAAGAAAATGTGATGGTGGTAGGCAAAATTATGCAAAATACACATTATAAATATCAATGACGACCATCCAACGTCAGAACAGCAGATCTCACCCCAAGTACCTTTTCAAGGAGCAAAAAAAACCATGCTTATATTTTGCCACTAGGAACAGAGCTCTAAGGTGTTCCAGTGCCAATGATACAAAAATATTTATAAACTGAAGAGATTTTCAACCTAGTTCTCTAATCTTCAAGGAATATTGAGTGATGATAATATATTCCCAAAGAAGAATTTGTCTTATCCTGTACTTTGCATTATATTTGTTCCTTCAAAAAACTTATTTCCAGGTGAAATCTATTGAAAAGACATTTCCAAAAAAACCTCATGGGGTGATAATATTGATCCAGGCATTACTGAAAATAGAGTGAGGCAATAGAGTTATTATGGTCATTCTTGTGTTTCTGTAAGAGATGGATATTTCTCACTTCAGCCATATGGGGAGTAATTCCACTGCAGTTCAGGTGTTTTCAGAGACTTAA
>VZTJ01000298.1:678663-772044 GCA_013397795.1 Orthonyx spaldingii
GGGGGGGGGAATAGCAAGCAGAGAAAAAATTTCACCAAAACTCCCCCCGCACAACTAAGGCCCAAGAAACAGATCTTCTCGTCTTCTTTGTCATACTAAGATGATAGAAGTACAACCTCTCAGTAGTGTTCTCCCCCTCTCTCAGATGACAGTGGAGTGGTACTTTATCCCTCATTAGCGTGCAGAGACTCCACACCCCTGGCGTGCTGCAGTCATCCATGCTCCATTAATCCGTAATATCCATTAAAATGTAGTCACATGGGGTGATATTTAACCCATCGTTTGATCATTCTCCATTGACATCTCTGCCCATATCCTTAATGTCTCATGGCTGTGTTCCAGAGCTTTCTTTCTTTCTTCTCTGCTCCTCTTTCTTTCGCTTCTCCAGCTGGCCATGTCCCAGCTCTGATCACAAGCAACTCAGCATTTAGCCTTTCATTTTTGCTTTTTGTATCTTCCCCCTAAGGTGAGCATGCTCCAGTGTTTCATCTGCCTTCTTTTGCATAATCAATGATCAAGAGTTCAGATCTCTTGTCATTTTCATCAGAGGACATTATTAATAATGGATCTAACTGGATCTCACTCCTGTCTATTTAATTGGTGTGTATATTAAATGTTAGCTTACAAGATCTGCAGTGGCAGGCTATAGACTAATTTATGTTTAATTAAAACCAGTTTTAACAGTACAGAGTTAATGCATGGTGGAGGATTATTAACTAAAATGCACTACCTTCATGTTTTTAAACTTGAAATTTATATAAAATACCCAAAGCAGCTGCAGAAATATACAGTGTCAATATATGAACAGCAGTGATCATGATCAAAATGTTGGGAATTTGCAAAAAGGAAAAAAACAAAAAAAAAAAAAAGGAAAAAGCTTGCCAAGATCTTTGGAGTTAAATTAGCAGTAAATGGTTTTTGGCAAGAAAACAGAGGAATTACAGAGCCATGAGACAGGTTAGAAAGCAAGACTTCCTTTTCATTTATGACGCAATGTTTGTCAGATCAGCTTTGTTCCCATCTCCCATGAAAAACCTATTTCACAGTCTAGTATTTAAGAACATTCGAACCATTATGACATCAGGACTTTGCAGTTTTGCTGGCTAAATAGACAAATGAATACAGCTAGTCCAGACAGCCTGCGTATATGCTACAATGACAGGGAAAATAACAAAATTTTCCTCCAAAAATTCCATACAAATGGCATAATATCTATTCAGCGTGCACCTTTCAAAGTTACAGAGTGTTAACTCACTTATCCATATTTCCATGGGCTATTATCATAGCATCTTGTGTGTATTTAAATTTGAATCTTGCATGACTGTTTTTCCACAAACTGTCTGCCAAAAAAAAGATTCAGTCCAAAAACATGACCCTTTCCCCTTCTTATCTGAACTTAAGAATGGCTATTCAAACCAACATCTTTCACACAAAATTTCCAAGCCAGAGAAGAGGCTTAAAACAAAGGAAAACAAAACACACAGTACGAACATTTTTATGGCTACTAAAAAGGGAAGATCACCAGTATCTCAAGCTGCTATGCAAGTTACAAGATAGCAAGCAATATGAATTGAAACTACGTTGTAATATAATGTTCCTGTGGCTCCATCCTACTTTAACTGTTTCTGCCATACAAGGAAATTGTGATCCATCTGTTGGATAGATACTTAAGGAAAATGACTCCTCGCAGGAATCAGAGACTGTTTGTGTGGGTGGTATTTAAGGTCCTACAGCTTTAGCTGGATGTGTTGACACAAAATGACATTAAAAAGGAGTAATATTAGCCTAGCAGGAGTTACATAAAACAAAATATACTTCATCTTTTTATCACTGTTCCAGCATGCACTAAAAAAAATTAAACCAATATTTTTAGTACCTTTTGTGTGATGCATAACAATGAAAGAAGCAGATTTATACAAACTCATAAGGACAAGATTAAGGCAACAGAAATAGACTAGGCATTTAATATAACGACTTACCACTGTTTGTGAGTAAGTCTATTTCTACAAGCACAAGGGTCGGTGCAAAAAATAGTAATGCACACACATAGCTTCAGACAGCCTTCAACAGCCCTGTTCTAAAATAAGTTCCGACAATTTAAAACCTATCAACCACAAAATAGCTTTTGAATGTCATGGTTTCTTAGCTGCAATGTCCTACAAATGTTTTCACACGTCATGAAATCTTAAATTGCTTTAACATATACAAAATAGGTAGGCACACCTTGCAGTTCATGGGAACCAATTCAGACAGCCTTCTAAATTTCATTAGAAATTGTAAAGTAATTTATTCTTGAATTAGGCAGAATTAGCTACAAGTAACTGAAAGCAATCTCAGACACCTACCCTAACACATTTCTCTTGCTTTGGGTTTTGTTTGTCATGATTTTTAAAATAATGATGCCTGCCTCTAAAAAAGCCATCCTCTCTCATTTCCCCACTTTCAAAACATAAACATTCTCCTCTCTGCATTTTTTTCTATGAGGCTCTGAAATTACAGGGATTTAAATACATTTTCAAGCTGTATAGGCAGGGACCTGCTGCACTCAACACAAGCCTCACTTCAATAAGTACTTTGTGCTGTATACAGCCAGATATCCTCCACCTTACACATGCATCATTAAACAGAAACCTAATTAATCAATATTGTTAAAATAAACATGGTGCCATTCCAAAACAGGACGATAACAATTTCTTTAATGAAGCATTATAAATGCTCAACAGCAATACAGGTTTGCTTATTTTATTATCCATCATGAATAGTGTTAAAACCAAAGGAAAACAAGGATTTGTGCCTGTCTGTACTTCATAAATTAATTAATAATATTAAGTCTTAGTCTGAACACAAAAGAGCACTCCTGTTTTTAAAAGATTTTAGTTTATTTTTTTCTGTACATCACAAAACTAAGAAAAAACAAATCCAAACTTTGAAGTGTTGTGTGATCGGAGATAAAGTTGTTCAAAACCTTTCAATATCAAATTTTTATTAGGTTCCTGTAGCAAACCAAAGCAGCAATAAAATTACTACTTCTTAAAAGCTAAAGAAGCAGATCAGGGATCTGGAGTAGCAGATACCTCATGCATTTTAAGGAAGTCGATCCAAAGGTTTTGTCTCAGTCACGGACATCAAGACAAAATTAGTCTCTTCACCAACTTCAATGGAAATTGCACCAATGATTAAAACCATGTATATTTTTAGATTTTGAACTGTCCCTTGTTCTTGTTCATCTATTTCCACACATCAGAGCTGCCAGGGTAACCTCCAATCTCACCAGCCCTACCTGACTCACCTTTAGAACCATCTTTATATAGCATATCTGCTGTCCTTACCATCCCAATGACTGTGTTTATTTATTTAGCAGGATACCCATCTGGGCTTCTTCCTTAGACAAAAACATTCTTGGGTGCAACCATGTCTCCCAGGTTTATCTCCAGACTGAGGCCAGAGACAGCTCTAAAGTTTCCTCTGCAGATGCCCGCTCTTCCCTTTCATAACTAAATCATAAGCTTAAAAACCTGGCTAAATCCATAAAACTCACAGAGATGAGTACTCCCCAATTACCATAGTTAACAATATGCAGGCATCCATTTAACACATCAACACACACACACACACACACACACACACAACACTCCCTCCCCCGCCTTTGTACTTTAAAGTAAAATTTTTAAAAACATTTTCCTCTTTCATCTGCTTGCCAGCTTTTGGTGCCTCTTGAAAAAGTAATATCCCAGACATCTAGGGAAAAGTTTAATTCCATCCACAACTAAAGCAGTTTCGATTTTATACTGCTGAAGAAACACAAAACTTGCCAGGTCTTGCATCTTAACAGATTACATTTTGCTTTTAAATCCACTTTTTTGATGAATTGAATGGAGCCCTCTGCATAAGCAGAAATGTAACTCCACAGATACTACGGCCATATCTGATTTCAGAGACAGATTATTGCTTTTGGCAATTTATCATAAAGGCACTGATGGCAGTGTCATATTTAAGGTCACATTGAGGCTTATATATTTCTTTTTCAAACTTTGAAGATTGAATTTTGGTTTAATATTTAACACAATACATTCAGAACACAGATTGATCTTCTATAATATTTGCATATTAGGGTGTTTCCTTTCATGCTTAGGAAATGCATTAAAATAAAATATACCTTTAAAAGCCATTTCATTAAAATGTCAGTGTTCATCTAAGTCTCAATAGCTAATGAACTACAGACTACAAATTCCAGACAGCCAGACAAATATTTTCAGGCAGAGGGCTCTTGCAAATTTTAAGCACAGAGAAGGGCTTCATTTTCTAAAGAGAAACTACCCAATTATTTCCATCATTTGATGCTGCCTTCTTAGCTCCAAACCTCTTACGCCAGTGATTTTTGACCTCAGATGGTTTTTTATCCTCTGCTTGCCCAAATCTCAGCAGTATTCCTCTAAATGAACCAGCAAAGAAATATTAGAAAGATGCTGGGGTGAAAGCTGCAAAGGAGCAGAGCTGCAAGAAGATTCCCTTCTACAATCACTCCTTCTACTCACTTCTGTCCCACTGCCAGTTTTTATTTCCTAATTAGAGTTTTTCTATTCCTTACAGACTTTGTTTATTTCCACATTTAATGTTTGCATCAGGAAATGTTGGAAAGATGAGGCGAATGAGGGACTGTGAATGGAAGATGGGAATGAAGGAAGACACATGCTGGGGAAGCACAGGTAGCTACAGTGGGCTGTACGGAATTTTCCAGATAATGAGCTTTCTGGAAGTAAAGGGAGATTTTGAAAAATCACATCACAGATCCGTACAAGAGCAACTCATGAACAGAGTGGAGCTGATGCATCACAGCTAGAAAGGCAGGGGAAGGAAGAAAGATATATCTGAGGGGCAGTGATATGATAACAATAATAAAACTATAAAGAACAGCATACACACAAACACACACAAATGGCATTATCCAAACATAAACAGTAAAATCCATGCCAGCCTTGATTTCCTTAGTCTCCTTCACCTAACGCTTTCACTGACTCATTTAGCAAACCTCAGCTGACCGCCATTTTCAAAATGAGAGACACCCCCAACAAAATCACATCCAAATAACAACACTTATCTTCCACCTTCCCATTTTCTGAACACTGTCACACACAAGTACTTTTCTGCTGATCCCATATCCTCATTTCTTGTCACAATCAAGGTACAGCCATGTAATTCTTTTTAACAGAACTTATAACTGAAAATAAAAATGCTCAAGAACAAAATATATGTTCTCTGCTAAAGAACACATAACCACACCAGAACAACAATCTTTCCAAGAGATATGATTGCTTTTTATAGTGGTTTACAGAAAATGCTCATTTAGAAAGCTCCACGTTAGCTTGCAGAAGAGTCATTTCTACTGTTAATCAATATAACATTCCCTCCTGCATTCAGAATGTCACACCCAGCTCTGTAATGAGATTCACAGAAAACAAACAAATATAATATTACACAAAACAAGAAATGGCCAAACAGGCTTTTTTAGTCAGAATTTTTCCAGGTGTAAAAGCTAGTCTTGGAACAAAATGTTCTTGTACAGCTTTCCAAAACCACAGAAGGCATTTGCAAAGCCGTCCCCATCAGTTGACTCTCTCAACCATGGTACCACACCTCTGCTAAACTCAGCCCAGCTCTAGAGGCAGCTGGAGGGGTGGGGAACTGGCAGCTGCCTGCCTCCAGCTGGCAGGGAATCGAGAGAGCTGCTGAAACCATTTCAATGCAATTTCAATGAAAAAGTACAGCAGTGTAGCTTTTCCCTCAACTGGCAAATATTGGGGAAAATATATTTACAGGCCAAGAGAGAAGCAAAGAAAAAGCAAAACAAGCAAAAAAACCCAGGTCTAATATTTGCCTGGTATGTAATGTGTATACCTCAATATTGTAAAAATTGAAGAACTTATTACGCAACAGACCAAAACCAATAAATACTTTTCTTTCAATATTGAGTGAACACATCTTTTATTGCACTTCCCTGGTCAAAGCAACCTGCAGACAATAAAGTAAGTCTTAATCTTATTCCCCTATGATTACCAACAACCTTCCAACGTTTTCTAAAATGGTGTTCAAACTTTTTGTCTTTCTACAACTTTAATTAAATAAAATTCCCAATTAATGCAATTTGGCATATGTCAGCATTATTTTTTTCTGCCTTTTGACTCCCAGTATATACAACTTTATATAACATAAGTCTGGTCCCTTTATTGTCCCATGAAAAGGAACACTGGTTACAGTTCAAAAACTTAGCAAATTATTTTTGGATGCTAACATGAAGAAACTACTGTAATGGTTCAAGTCAACAACTTTGCCTAAAGTGCTCATTGTCATTGCTCCTTCCTCAGATAACAAAACTAATAAAAGCTGCATATAGAGTGTTCGTAAAGTTAGTTCTCTGCGTTTATAATGAATCCATGGGAGTTCTTCTGCAATAAATTACAATACCAATGCCAAAAGCAAATTGCAGGACATGAACATGTTAGCCGTCACTCTGATCACCAAAGAAAAAAACTCTGTCTGAAAGTGAGATGTGATTCATAACCCAAAGGCAAATCCTGAGGGAGCTCAGGATGTCCTACTAATGGTATAAAGTGTTTGTGGCCCATTATGAAGAACCAATGCTAATATTAAAGCTTTGGTCTGCAAGATGTTAATTCAATGAAAATACCTTTTAGCACTCCACTGACAGCTGAATGCCTGACAACTGCATCAGCAAGATGTGCTAAAGATTATATATGATGTGTATAAGGGAGGCAGAGACAGTGGTACTGACTGACTTTTATCAGCATTAATTTGAGATAACAACCTTCTCTGCATCTAAGAGCTAACAGCTGAATGAGTACTGTGGCATTTGATCAGAAACTTCAGTGAGCCTTTAGTATCCTTCGCCAGAAGCAATTTCAAGCTAAGGAAATTAAGTATAGAGGACACTTACATGAGGTAAAGGCAAAAGCTGAAAAATGAAATGACACCAAAAGGCTAATTACCGGTGTCCAGCAGTCTTATAAAAAAAGGTGTCTCAAAACAGCTCTCACTGGGAATCCTCACCAGGGGAACAAGAAAAAAGATACATTCGCAATGTTAGCAGCTCCAACACAGGAGGAACTGCAACTTCTCCTGTAGAATGGGTAGCAAAAGAATAAGATCAAAATTTCAAATGGTTTTGTCAAGCTGAAGGCGTGCCCTGAAATCAACAAACCATTCAGCAAAAGTGTGTCTGAGGACAGCAGTTAATCTAGAGAAGACAAATGCACAAGAACCAAAGGGCAAAAAATTAGTTGTTCCTGCAGTTTCACAGTGAGCAGTATATTAATGTAAATCAGTAATGCAACACTGTTCCAAAAAAGGCAAACCTTATTTCTGGATTTATTAATGAGCATGGAATTCATGATGATCGGAACGAAATCTGTTGACTTTGTTAGTTACTGATGGACTTTATCTAAAAAAGGGATCTACAATAGGCCTCCCAGTAAAAGTTCAAGGTCTTTTAGAATTTGCAAACACTCAAAGGGTTTTGGAAAGACATGGCCATTTATCTCCTCATCATAAAGTCTTAAGAGAAATGTCATCAGGTCTTTCTTCCTGTCAGAGCCATTTCCATACATCAGTCTGCAGCAGCAGGACAAGAATCATCATTTATGCCTGGCAAAAAGACCTAGGGTTAATACCAGAAATATCTTTCTAGTGATTATGACAATTAAGATCTGAAACATGGCAAAGTACTGCTTTGGAATATACTCAGCCATAGGTACTTAATAACAGCATAGTGAGCTCCTGAAACAGATGGTCTCATACTTTCTTCAGCCTGAACACCAGAGATTAAGCTCAGTGATCCCAATGTCTACTCTAAATCTGCACTCTCAGTCCTGCAGGCCTGGAAAACAGACTTCTGACACTGTCTGAGGTTACCTAAATTCCTGAGGTTGTTTCATTGCATTAAACACACATGTGTGAGAAAGTAAAATTCACATAACACTAGAAAGTAGTTTCCAGTAAGACCATACAGGTTCCATATCTGGCTATCATAGCAAATATAGCTATTCACAGATGTACTTACTGTGAATAATGAATCTAACTCTTAGCAAAATTTTATATTCTCCCAACACTTATTTATTTTTATGAGCGTAAACAACAGGGGGTGGAAAAGCACAAGTGAGAGAAGTTAAAGTGATATGGCTAGGATGCACATTTTACTGCTATAAGTATGTTTGAGCCTCTTTCCTTCTTTCCAAAGCAACACAAAGAAACATAAGAAAGAATTCTTCAGTGAGATGTAGATTGGATATTTCCAATCAGCTACTACTTTGACTGTTTATTTATTGACTTGGGGGAAAATAAATATAATTACATAATAAACTGTTGTGTTGCATATAGCAAAGTAACCATCAAAACACTCTTCAAAACACAGGACAAAAATTAATCTCACAATGTCAAGAAGCTCTAGCTTTTATTTGTCTCCCTTTAAGCAAAAACTAAGGAAGAAACTAATTAGCCTCTGTGCAGTCATTTATACTATCACTCCCAATATCGTTTAGATATGCCATCAATATAGTAATATACTCTAAAAATTGGGGTGCCAGGTTTTCATTCTTTCTGGGAGATTTTTTCCATTTTCTTTCCTTTTACATACAAATATATCAGTTTTAAAACATGTCAAAATGTTCTCATTTGGCTCGTGAAAAGTGACACTAACAAGACAGTCATCTGATGGGATAATTTGCTCCTTAGCTGATTAAAAAAATGCATCACAGATACAATAAAAAAAATCCACATTTTGCTGCCTGCCAAGACCTATCACATAACTGAATACAGTCCTTTTGACACAGAATAGTTAATTTTCATAAATTATTACTGACTGAACGTAGAGTTATCCAAGTGACAGAATGTATTCTCATGAGAAAACACAAGGGATCCATTTATTGCTATCTTTGTGCTTATATTACTAGCTCTCAGCTACCTTTGCAGCTGCTGCTGCCTTCATAGTTAATATAGCTGTTTTACAATGAAAAGCATGGATTAACATAGTACAAAGTTGAAAGGGAAGTGGTCTGCTTTTTATTCTTATTTAATACTCAAGAATCTTGGCTAGTTAGTCACAACACCATTACAGAAACGAGTTAATGTTATATAGTCTTTATATAGGAATTATTGGTTATGAATAGAGATCTCAGATTTTACTTCCTACATTGCAAATTCCCTCAGTGGCCATTACTGTAATGCAGCACTGTTTTAATTTTTAAAAGTTCATCTTTATAGAGGAAAAACTGACACATTTTTTCAAATTTTGTTTTATATGAGTAACTTTGTGACAATCCCACAAAGTGCTAAAAATACCAAACCTAATAAACCATACCTTGACATGCTCAGTCTTTAATCCTGATCTTCATGAAAACCACCAGATAAAACAGGATCTCAACATACTTTAACTACAAAGAGGATGACTGAGAAGAATTACAGAAAGGGACACAATCTCCTCCTCCTCAGGTCCCTTATCTAATCTGTTTTCATACTGTTCAGGGCCATAATTAAGGATTAATCCCTGAAATATATTGTGCTATTGATTCACTCTATTAAAAAAGCCCTGTATGACAGTGGTAAAATTCTACAGTTTAAGATGTACGAGCCAGTGAAAAACCAACTGCAGCAGAAATATCAAGGGACATCACAGAACATGTGATGTGTTAAACACTTTAAAAGAATTGGAAAAAAAATTGTACAAGACCAAAAATTAGGAAAATATTACCAGCATTTATTGCCAAGAAGTCATACTTTCAAGCCATTTAAGCAGCCATATTTTTCAAATATGCTAATATGAATATTTGTGTATATTTGCTATTTGAATTCATTATCAATAACTCTTCATTATTTAAATATGCATGCTTTTGTAGATCTGCAGAAATTCCAGGCCTAGATTTTTTTGATAGGTGAAGACTAAGGACTAGGCATGAGGAATACGACAGGAATAATAGATAGCAAGTAGACCCTTGTTACAATAGTTGTGTTTGTGTTTTTTCTTCACTAGACTTTCATCACCCTTCCCAGAAAATTGTACACAATTTTTATATTAAAAATTAGCCTCATTAAAAGCGCATTCTGAAAACCTTATTGAAGGTAATCTGGAAATGACTGATGAGTTCTTCATCTCCTACAATATTAAAGAAATGACAATAGAACACCCTATGTATCATCAGCAGATTAGACTGTAAGTAGATAAGGATGACTTCCTAATCCATATGGTTAGATTTATGTCACTGATTTGAAAGTATAAGATGTCTTTCCTGCAAAAAATCCCATTATTTACTGCTTAATGACAACAAAAAGACTGGGCCTTGGGAAAAGATACTGAATTACTTTTAAATCCTCTGATGCTTCTTAATGCAGAGACATTTCTTTCTCATTTTAAAAAAATGACATATTTTGTGGTTTCGTTCTTACTTCTCACATTTGTAATGTTCCTTCATTGTGCTGCTACTTGGGTAGACCAAATGCATCAGCAAATGTATTCTTCTGACATGTCAAGAGTCATGGCTATGACACAGTAGGACTTTTCTTGAAGATTTCTTGTTGCTACTGTTGGTTAAATTACACCAGGACCAAAGCCACCCCCCAAAGGACCATAGGAATTATGAGGTCCTAACTACAGTGGGTGTCAAAGGACCTCATAGATACTATACTGCTGGCTGTAAAAACTTCAACTTCCTACTTTGTGTTTTTAATAGCAAAGGGTTGAGGGAGTAATGGGGAATTTCACGAAAAGACCCGTATTCTGAGGAAAGCCACCAAAGTTTAATCATGTGGACACCCTGAAAATACAAAAAAACCCACAGAAAAATTACATTGGTGCTTCCAGCAAAATAAATAATATGATTCTTTAGAGTAAGGCAGTTTGAGCTGTTCACAGTGAAAAAGCTCAAATGTGTGTATTTTAATATTGTTTCAATTTTGGAGAAGCTTTTCTCAATGTTGCTGTAAATGGACCATTTTTACAGTGAAAATAAACCCTCTTTACCATTACCTGCTTCAGTTCTTTTAAATAAATGCTCAGGGGGACAAAGCTACCAAATAAACAAAAACTAACAGTTTCTTCCACATAGAAGCTCTGTGTGCTTTCTTTAACTTTTTGTACTTACCCTCTCTGCTCTGGGACTATGCAAAGCAATCACGTTAATTCAACAACAAACTGCATTTCTGTAAAATGAGGCAATCTCACATCCCCATTTCCTAACATTCTCTCTCAGTACTAAGCCCTACTGCCTCTCTTGCCTTGGTGCTCACATTCAACACATCTCTTGCCCAGATGGAATGGAAAATTTACAAACCCTGAAACTACCAACAATCTGTTCATTTTCTACCAAAACTGGTCCCTGATCCAGTTCACCACAAGACTGAAGAAAATCTGATGTTAGTACACAATAGCTAGGTAAAGTAGATAAGCAAAAGAAAGGTCAAACCATTTCTGTCCATAGCAGAGTTGGTTTTTTTTTTATATTTACTATTTGCTACCCTCTATGTAATGGTCTCATTCTGGTGGAAACTAGATCAGCAAATGCTGTGATCTAAATTAAGTTTCCAAACGAAGTAGACATCTTAAAAATGTCATAAAACCAAATTCTTATTATCCTGGTATAATAAGATATACGCTTTAGTGTAGCCACATAATCAAATCATGCACTCTAAATTAGCAATACAAACGTTTTCTAGCCACAAAACATATTTCTACACTCTAATTAATTATTCCAAAAACTTAGCTAAGTGCTATTGATGGGAAAAATATATTTTGAGTGAGTCTGTGGACAGAAGGCCAGATTGAATTCTGCCTCTATCCTTCTTCGTCGCTCCTGTAAAGGGCACAGATTACAGCAAGATGCAAAATTCCCCTCTGTGGGTGAAAGAATGAGATGGTGGCCCCACCCACTGAGAGGCAGGGCTAGTCAGTGACGACTAAAACCCTTTTTGCTTCTGCATCTCTGTAGTGGTCTTTGTGAAGACCTAAGGAAACAGATTTTATTTTTTTGTTGTTGTTGTTATTATTCTTAAAAAGTATCTGCATTGCAGTGCCAAAGAAATGAATAAGCAGATAATTTGTAAAGGAAGGGAAGGGCTCTATTAGTCTGCTGACAAGCAAGACATAGAGCTGTCATTTATACCTCAGTCCTTCTAAAGATCCATGTGCTTAAAAGTTTCTATTATCTTATTGCTGTTTTGAAGAAGGCTTTTTTTCCATGAGGTTAGATATCTAACACCTTAATTTCACACTTTAATTTGTTTTCTTTCTTTGAATTAGAAAACCGTAATAATTTCCTTAGTGCAGTACTTACTTCATTGTCACAAAGCCCATATAAAGCTTTCCAAACCTCTAAGCAGTACTGACTTTGTTTTGCTTAATCATGCAGATACCAGAAGCGTAGCCGTTTCTTGTCACCTAATAGGGCCAACTTGTAAATAACAGTTGGTCTTCTAAAGAATTCAAAATCTATTAAAATAGTTCAGTGATAGTCATTAAAATATGTCCTGCAGATGGCTGCACAATTTGTGTTTCCATTTTGTTCTTTTGGCACGTAACTTTTAATTTGTTTACTTTTCGCCCCTCTTGAAATTTAAAAAAAACATATCAACACATTCTCAACACTGTTTTAAGCAACCACATTTTCACATAATTTATTTTAGTGCTTTCTATTTTTAGCAACAGTTCAGTTAAAACACTTCCATACATTTCCAAATGCTATTTTGGCTTAATCTGTGAATGAGACAGATATTTATAACAATTTTACAAAACTCAAACACAAAGAAGTTATTACCTGCCTTTTTATGACTCACTGATTAATCAGCAACAAAATCAAAGAAACTTTTCATCATAACTTCAAGAAAATTTCCTGCCACTTACATAGTCTACTAAATAATCTCTGGTCCTTTAGATGTAATCCCAAATAAACCACTGCATTCTCCTCTATTTCAAATTTCTCTGTGAGATCTGCTTGCCACAGCACATCCCTTAGTATAAGGCCTAAGCAATTTTTTTTTTCTTAAAATACATATTATGTTTAAATTAGAATAATTAATTTATATTTTTTCTGTAACTAGCTCTTCTAACTGTTTAAAAAAGGTCTCAAATACATATTGGGTTCAAATCTGATTTTTATGTCACATGTAAAGTGTTACAATCCACAAGGCACCCAAAGCTTTCATGTGTACCTGTTATCTTGTGTCAGGCACAACTTCTGAGAAACAAAAAAAGAAACATCTTATACCTTGGCAATGCAGACACTTAGATCTTGCACATGTATAGAGTTCATAAAGTCACTTCAGCAAAAATAGTGAGGGAATTTTGAAAAAGCATTCCTCCCACTTCTCTTGCACAGTTAAACTCAACCTTGTTTAATCTGAAATGCTGAGGTGTAGATGAATGAATTGCTATGATATATGCATAAACACTTAGTTTTAATATGAAAATCTGTGTGGCTCTGTAATTTTTATTTGTAAAAGCTAATTATTTAACAACATTTAGAACTACAAAAAATTATAAACCCTACATTTCAAATTATAAATGACTGGCATTTGGGGATTTGAATGCTATAACTATACTTGCAAACTAGAGACAACACAAACAAAAATGTAACACAGAGCAATCATGAGCTCAGGGGATGAATATCTTGCCTTTATGTTCAAATAACGTTTGGGACTAGCAAAAAATGTCTGGGCCTGGAAGAAAGCACTAAAAGTTAGTAGATAAAAATCTGATAAAATTTCTCAGTCTTTTGCAATATAATCACAATTTCTCAAGGATGTATCAACTGTAAACAAAAATATGAAAGTGAATTTTTTGGAGGAAAGGACATAAGTTTGGATAGAATATTTCTGTTAAGGTTACTCAATTAATCAACATGTATTTACTGTGATTTTATGGTATTTAAGATATATAGTCCCTAAAGTAGTGCCCTTTCCTGTTCTGCAATGAAAAGTTTCTTCAATGGAATCCGTTTTGGTTTTTTTCTTTCAGCTTTTCTCCTCTTTCTGCTCAGAAGATGAAAGCTCAATTTGGAACCACATGAGGAGTTGAGGTAGGATTTAATTTTTTTAACACTGCCTGCATTAGGAATAGAGATTTGATGTGAGCTTTCTGTTGAATTGGCATGGGTAATTCCTTTCCTTGCTCTACACTGAGTTTTTCTAGAAAATAGAGAAAAAAAATTACATCAAATTTCTGAAGGGAAAAAAATTGCTAATTAGCTCAATCAGGAAAATCTCCTGGAATATCTAGTTTGGGGTCAAGGTCACAGAGATCTCTCCTGTATGTCCTCTCTGAAAAATTACCATTCCTTGTACACCATCTGCTTTACCAGATCTCATCTCTTTTTTCAATTTGGAACTGATGTTATGATAAAATACTTGTGTAGCAAGGATATCAACAGCAGAGAAAACACTTCCAGTGCTGATTTTCTACACATCCACTAAGGAAAGAAGACCAAAAGCACTACTGAGATGGAGTAACATGATTTACTTTAATAAAAGAAATGAGGTTTTAGAGATATAAAGACCTAGCAGCTTTAAACAAGTTTATCTTGTGGCTTTCCACAAAATGTGAGGATGCAGAAATGGTGACCAATACATGCAGGCTAATGAATTAAGCTGAATCAGGGTTCTGGAAATACTATTTTTGATTTGGGCTTTCTTCAGCTTTACAACTCTGTTTCTCTACCTGTCCCTAATGAAAAAAAAAAACAAAACAAACCTCTTTGGTTGAACCGCTTGAAATGCCTACATCAAAAGAACTCTACAGAAGCCAAATAGTCCATTTACTTCACTTTAAATTTCACTGAAGAGCTCTTCTGAGGATGAATATGCCTGATAAAAAAAGGGGTCGAAAAGCTGTTTGAAAATGGAATTCTTTTGTGTTTAAGAGCACATTCTAAGCAGGAAAACTTCAAACTGTGTAAACAGAAAAGGAACAGTCTAAAGCCATTGCTTACCTTGAAACCAATGAAACATTCAGAAACTCTTCATGTCAAAACTTATACCAACTTAATTTGTTTTTAATTAAGTTACCATTTATTTTTCTTTATCTCCTATTTCGCTGATTTTCTTCATTAAAATTTATGGATATTCATCCCAGTGCATGTTTTTTTGGAACAAACTATCAAGAATGAATTAAACAATTTGCTTTTGACTTGTCAGAACAAACTTTTCAAGAAAAATCTCAGATTTGGCACTACAGAATGATAATATCTAAAACATATCTATGACCTCAATTCAATGTGGTTTGACAAGATAATAATTCCTCTTTAATCTCTTTGATACACTTCAATACCTTCATTTTATTGCATTTGCTTTGCTGCATTTTCTTTCACGTAAATACAGGTTTCCTTGAAGCACATTCAGAAAAGTATAGTACTCAAGCTAAATTCAGTTACCAATGTGGAATACAAACGTGCAGACCCTATTTCTAGCAAGACCACGTTGCATTTACATAAAAATAAGAACAAACTGGGAAGGAATATTTCATGTCAAATATTAAGTTGAGAAATGCTACATAATTAATTGAAAATGCAAAATTTGTCAACTAAGATGCTGCAAAATAGGTAGGAAATTAACTTTACCACCATAAACTATTGTTAGTGTTTATGATCTCACTGCTAAAAGCAAGGATATTCTGAGCTGTCCCATGTTCTCAAAAAATGATTCTTTAAAATATTCAACAAATCAATATCAATTTAATTATGGAAACGTAAAACTCTTCTAGGCTTATGCAATTTACTTTTAAAGTATCTCAGGTGATAAACATAGCTCGTTGCATGTTTTTCTTCTGACCTACTTAAATATTTGAAATAAAAACTACCTAGCAAAGTAAATCTAAATTCTTAAAATATGTGTTGAGAGAAGATCTTGTAATTCAAGCTTCAGTTCAGATGATTTTTAAAAGTTAAACAAAAATAGCAGATGAAACTTCAGTATGACCTCACAACTTCTTCTAATTTATATAAAAAGAGGAAATATTTATGTTTCTTCATCCACCAAAGTCTTTGTGATACAAGATCTCATTTCATCATGTTATCTGAATTATAGCACTATCTCTCCCTGCTGGGCCTCTTGTGTGGAATAACAATGTCAGCATGAACTCTTTACTGAATTTAGCTTTCTGGTCATGTTATCACAAATTGGTTTGAGTACACAGCCTGCAAAAATGGAGAATGACAAATCAAATAACCCTCAAGGGAGAGGAAAGCTTTAATAGCTTCTTGCCTGTCAACTGGTTATTATAAGATGATGACAAACAGCACTACATTGGTAACTTTCCTAGACATTTGAACCGAGCTTTAGAACAGATTAACTCAGGATCATATTTAAAAAGTCAGAGGTTTCAAAAGATAAAAATCATACTAGTAAGTCCATTTAGATTAGAAGATAATTGTTTTTATGAAAAGTGAAACTTAATGAAGTCAAAGACGTCAAAAACAAGTTGAAGACTGCCAGCTCTGAAGGAACATTGATCTTGAGGTTTAGTTGCGCACTTCCTTATTTCAGTGTTAAAACTAAGTAATTAGTTTTTTTCCAAACTATTTCTTTTTTGGAAAAGGTCATATTCAAAGCAGGCAACTGCTTTTCTGACTTTTCCCTTTTAATTTTCACATTACGTGGAAGTAATAAAAATGAACAGCATATAACAGAAATTCTGCTTACATGCAAAGTCAACACCAGGAAAAATGTATTATATTGTAGAAGCACCATTTTTTTTCCTTTTAAAATTATAATACTATTTTTTTTCTAGAGCATCTACGGAATATGGGCTCCCTCCAGTGGCAAAATTAACATTCAAAAATCTTCACACTTGTTTATGTGTTTAATTGTATAGCCTAATAAACAAAATAGCAGCCACATACATTGCAGGCTGAGAGTTCAAAGCCATTTTAGGATGCGGGTTTTATTTACACTTTTTTATTCTTTGCAATAGTATCAGATATAGACAGTATCTTTAACCACTATATTCAATGCCATGCAAAATTTACATGTTTCAAACATAATTTTGCAACATTTGACTTTCAAAAGAAACTACTCCCTCAAAAAACATAGCTGTTTAGTCTAGATAGAATTTTGTAAGAAAAAAAAATGCAAAACTTGGGAAATCTATGAACCTTATATTTTACCATTTGCATTTTCAAAAAAAAAAAAAAATCTACATATTATACAGGGTATGATTACCGTCTCAGAAAGGTGCATTACTAATTGATAAAATGAATTCTTTAGTGAAGGGGGAGACTTATCTTCTAATTTTGGCCCAGATTTGCTCTGTTCCTGCCCATCCCAGAATGCACAACACACTTTCATTCTTAGAGCAGTATCAATTCAAGACACTGTTTAATTTACATGAGTGTTCTTGGCCTTTAATTCCAGACACAATGCAGCTCACAGTAAAGCTGCTACCTTTGGCTACACTTACTTCCTGATTTGCTAACTATGAAATACTTCTATTTATGACCTTTACTGCATTATGGCTACATTTTGCTTTCCATTTTATTTTATGCTGTTTACTGTTCTCTCTACATTACAGAAGGCTGCATGCATAGCAAAGAGAGTGACTGAAATAAGCCAACTTGGTGAATGCCTGACTGCTTGGAACCACAGAGGAGTTAAGCCATTAGTAAATCACTTATATGTGTCCTCAATTTTAAGCAAATAGTTTAGCTAGCTTTTGTGGAACTATTTTTTGCTTGAGCATAACCTCAGCTCAGAATGACTAGATTTTGATTGTCATTACTGAGGGTTGGACGAGATGAACTTCAACAGTTCCTTCTAACCCAAAGTGTTCTGTGATTGTAAATGTAAAAGTCTGGAACAGATCATCATTAAAACTCATGGTAAGTCTCCCATATAAGTGAAGTCGTTATGTCATGAAAAGTAATGCTAACCTGTCACAATCAAGTTGGCTCTCTAGGGAGTTCTCTCCTGCAAGGGCGCCCCAATATGGAAGTTGTACTTTTTGCACAAGGAAATGGAAAGTTGAGGACACAACTTCCTTTAATCTCATAATCTCTTCTTTGGCTACTATGAAGCAAAATTCAGGGAAAAAAAAATCAAGGGCATATTGGCATGATGCAATATCTTTAAAAGAGAATAAGCTAAATACAGGCAAGTAAAGCAAGATACGAGAAGAGCTAATCTAAAATCTCAAGAAGCATAAATTCAAGCATTCCAGCATTCCTTGCAGAATAACGTCACCTCAGTCACTTGTTTTGTTGAATTACTTCAAAAAATTAAGCTATTTGCTAAGGGGGAAGAGAACACAATGTCAATACATATAGAATGAATGTATTGAGAAATCGGCAGAAAGCCCTTTTATGTTGCTCTCTTTCCCTATGACTCCTTCTTGGCTTCTTCTCAGTCAAGTATGTCCAATAAGTACTTCATGAGCCTTTGAAGTCAGTGCTCAAATATCACTGATAGGAGACAGACATGAGAGATGGCGTTTCTTGGACCATTCTCACAAATTTTGCCACAATGGCAGACCCGATGCCACACAGTAACAGCAGCAATGTAATGGCTGAATAATCCCTTCCCATACAAAGGCAGATTTCAAAATGTTTTTAACAGAGAGCTCCAAGTCACCAGCTGAGTGATGCACAACCAAGCAGAAAGATGAAGGTCCTCAGAAACTCTGTGAGGAGTGTAAGTTGCTTTCCACCTTTCTTTAGAACAACAAGCATCTGGAAGCTTCTGCAAGCCTCGGGAGGAAAAAAAAAATAATACCAGAAACTAATTGGAGAGACACAATTGTGCCACAGTTGTGTTTCTCCTGCGTTATCACTGACAAGGCACAGGAGGTTAAAATGTAGCAACATTCCCGGAGACAAGCACTCCGGGCACAAACTTAGAGAATAAAGGCACAGGATGATATTGAATCGCTCAGACCACAAATCACAAATAGTCAAGGATGGATCACTGAAAGAATGAAAGATTGACACCTGGCTAAAATTGGTTTTAGGACAGCACAGAGAAAACAAAAACTTTGTATACAATGTATTTAAAATATCCTACATGCTGTGAAAATAACAAGAACGTATAAGACAGGCACAGACTGTACAAAGAATAAAAAGAACAGAAAGGAAGGAATGGCTTCAAACATATGTCCTCCAGTAAAAAAAGACACCATACTTTCTTTATTTGTGCATGTCTTCCCCCACCTTCAGCAGAGGACAAACTCTATTTTCTATTTGCCATTTACCATATTTTTTCACTGCAGCACAATGCTCATCATTAAAGCACCCTTTTTTTTTTAAATAATATTAGATCAATCAAATAAGAACTTCAAAAAGCGGTGAATATGCATGTCTGTATTTTGCTCCAGTCTTCCCACCTGGATCAGTTTCCCAATACCAAATCATGTTAAACTTCAGCATAGTAAGAGATTTAATAGGAGCACAAATGCATTCATTCACCAGTGAAACACTTGGAGGTAGCATTAGACTTTTCCTTTTTTTTCCTTAGTTTCCTTTGCTAGGGGTGAGATAACACCCATCACTTGTAAATCTCAGTCTGCTGCTGGGATTCCATTAACATGCCCTTGAAAGAAGGACTGGTGTAAAGAGGCCTTGTATTTCGGAAATAACTTCCTGTAAGTCCACTTTCAATTTCTTTGTAACATGGCCTGAATGCTTCATGCTTTATGGACTCAGTACATGGAGAGCTGCAACGAGATTATGTTTCCTGTAGTTTCCTATTACTTTCCTATAGCTTGATCGGAAGGCTTAACCAGGAAAAAAGCAGTGGTGATATACACTGAGTTTCTGTGACCAGAAAAGAAAATCACAGCCTCATTGGAAAAACGGGGAAAGAAGAGTCTCTGAAATATATCTACCTGTGTAATTCACTGCTACAGGAAATCAGTGAGTCGAGTAATGTAAAATTGCAAGGGCTACAGCACTTTATGGCCTTTAACATTATTTGTTGTATGTGCTGAAGTAATAAATGCATAATCTATGCTTCGGAACAAAACACATTATTTCATTTTCACACATTTTCTATTATTTTGGTTTTTTCTTCTTTGAGGCTCTTTGGGTTTGAGTTTAGGGGCATGTTTGGGGGCATTTGGGGAGTTTTTTGTTTCAGTTTTTCTTTTTTTTTTTTTTTTTTTTTTTTTTTTTTGCAATGAATGCCAAACTGTAAGAACTCTGTGCCAAAATTCAGTTTTACCTCCATAAACTTTCATTAATTTGTACTGAATTCTTGAATTGCTTTAGTTACTCCCCAAAACACAGCAAACAAATACTCAGACACACATTTTTTGCCTAGCATCCTGATGGCTTAAGCACTCCCCTAAGAAGCAGAAAACTACATTTTTTTTCCTCAGAAGCAGTACAGTACACAAATAAACCAACAAACAGGTTAGAATAATATTTGGTGTACAGTCATGTTAACTGTCATACTCAATAAAGATTACTGAGGATGCAACTTTTTTTCATTCATGAGTTATAATCCAAAACTACCAACATCTTCCTACATCACAGAAGCACTAAAAGAAATGTGAAAGCCGAAATACAATTTTGTACTTCTTTCTTCACACGAGAACAACTGAAATATTGTATTAATACAGTGCCTGCTGGAACAGAGAGACTAGCACTCTCTGTAGACCAGTGATTACAATTATCACTGAGGGAAATCTGATTTGAGTCAAATGAGCATTTAAGTATCATATACATAGCAGATTGGCTTTAGAATTGGAATTACAGGTGCTTTATTGCAATAGTGCCTGGTATTAAAAAGACATAAAAAATACTGTACTATCAGGTCTCTCAGGGATACAAGCAGAGAAACTCCTAGATGGTGAATTCTTGGTGTGTGTAGGAGAGAGAGGTAACTACATGCTCTGGCTGTGGGCACTTAGGGGACAGTGAAAAGAAACCCTGTACATGAATTTATTCTGCATGTGCTCTATCTACCTAGCCAGAAGTTATGGTGCCCCATTAGCACCTGATTCAGTACATCTCACTTATTATCTTGGGCTTTACTTTTATGCAAACTATGGCTCTATGACTTCTGTCTGACTCTAAAAATAAGTAGAACAACTTTCTATCTATTTACATTCAAAATCATCACAGAGGCATCTTACTTGGCTCCCAAACCTTTGAGAACTCAGTGCTTCATACAAGAAGGTTGCTTTTAGTCTCATTGAAACCAAGAGCCCAATAATCTGATGAAACTTCTCTTTCTTGCAGTATACGGAACTGAAAAATCTATATTAATATTAACGTATCAGTCCATACATAAAGAGTAAGACGATGTGAAGGGAGAGCATTCAAGGAGAGAATATAGGTCACTGATCTTACTGTATTTTAATCATCTAATGGTTATTATCTCTTGACTACTTAAGACATAATTTTACAGCTCACAAAAGTCTTACAAATAAAGCACTCATTAAATGGCATTTATTTTTCTGTGATAAAATTCAACTGAATAAAAGATGTACAATTTTGAGTAGACAAGAATGAAAGAGATTCTTTAGGTTTAAGAAATTAAATCAATATTTCTACCATTCTTACTTTCAAATGCTATAATCTATAGCTATATAAAACTATAGAAAACAAATCAGTTACTAATTAATAGTTACCACAGGTTATATTTCAATAGTGCATGATCTATCTACTGAGACGTGTACCACATCACATATTTCGCCTTTGAATGCAAATCAATAGGTGTTCATAGTTTTCATTTTAAAAAAATGCAAAGGGTATTGGTATTCCATGAAAGCCACCTATTAATCCAAGTTAAAACCTCAAATATTTGCCTTTCTGCACAGAGATTAGAACTCTTTCTTCATGGAGATTAGTAATTCTGGTTTTTTCTTTGATCACAATGTAAATTCATTGTAGACTCATACCTCATAATGACCCGTCTATTAAGTTTTTCTCTTCAGTAGCTGTTAAAATTAGGAGAGGATTTGTTGGTGGGTTATTTTTATTCACAACCACATTAATGCAAGTCCTAAACTAATCAATTTGCATTATGTAGCCTTTCATGCAGTTTGCACAGATTTACAGCTTGGTTGCTTTATCTAGTCTCATGCCTGTGAGACAGCTGTTAGGCATTTAGCTAATCTGATTCTAATCCCTAGGGCATTCTGGAGTGTCCATTGAAAGTTAGATGCATGGACCACAGTTTACCATCTGAAGTATCTAATGTCACTCCTATTTATTTTTTTCTTTATGATTCTGGATCCAAAATTTTTCTGAAGAGGTTCATTAGAACTGTCTGAATAAGCACAGTGCAGCAGCTATTGGCTAAGGATTGCTTGTAATTTTAATTTTCTCATGGTAACATCTCTTGCATCTTTCAAACCTTATCATGCTGATTTCAAGGGGCAGCAAGCAAAAATTTTTGAAATATATTCAATCCTTATAAAAGCTATAAAGCACTTTCTGCACAGTTGTTTTGTTTCTGCTGCCACTTATTTTTTCTCTCATCTTTTTTATGATACTTAGAGAAAAAAGGGGAAAAGATTATACCTTACCTTGTTTGATTGTGTTCCTGCCAACAGATTTTATCTGCAAAAGACCATTCAACTTTCTCATTAAAATTCACAGCCCCTAGATGACTAAACTTAATTGGCAAGAAGTCAAGAAATATAATCATTTAAATTATGAACATTTCTAAAAACAGTGCATTATGATGAAAGTCATCTATTTATATTGTGCCATTTCATTATGATTGTACTTTTAATGGATATTTTATCTTGTTAGAAAAGTACTAAAGTGAAAGCCTGACCAAAATGAAACAGATTAATCTGCTGAATACTAACAATTTTCAAAGCAAATCTATTTTTGCATCAGAAGTG
This sequence comes from Orthonyx spaldingii, assembly GCA_013397795.1. Lineage (NCBI taxonomy): Eukaryota > Metazoa > Chordata > Aves > Passeriformes > Orthonychidae > Orthonyx > Orthonyx spaldingii. The sequence goes on from VZTJ01000298.1 coordinate 701,501, forward strand.
AATTTAGATTTTTAAAAGTTAAATGCATTTTTTCCTAATGCTATTTATATACTTGAGTGCATGGTTCCTTGACAGCTAATAAACAAGCTTATATTTATACAGAAGCCAAGATAAAGTACTAGCTCTATAATAATCAATAAAAATTCTGCCTCTGATCTTCAGCAAACAGCTTGCTCTAATAATGAAATCACAAACTATAAATGATAAAGATTATAGGCTAGCAGAAAACTGTGCTCCCACTCAAATGAATGGCAAAACTCTCCAAACCCTCTCTGGCCCCGTCTACCTGGGTCATAGTCTGGCCTTAATCAAATCTCACTCTTATGAAATAGCTGGCTTGAGCTGACCTCACACATTTTCCTTTGTAATCCAATGTGCCTAGTAAAGATTAATGTCAGTCTCTCACTGGTTAATGAGACTATTAAAATGTGTATACTTGTTCTACACCCTTGCTCAGACTTGTTCACCTTTGGGCATGAATTCAGCAGTGAGTGTTAGAGAGAGGGCGATTTCACTCCCCTTTGTGCCATTGGACTAGCACAGCTAGCCATGTCTGTGCTGCTGGGCTGCAACGTGTCTGTGCTGATTTGACCCTTGGAAAAAAGTTTAAGAGGATGAGGAAAAAGCAGGAATGAGTAGGAGCACCAACTTTATCTGTCTCTTTCCCACAGGGACATGTCTTTGTTTTTATTTTCAGCTCCAATTTGTAAGAGAATCAGACTCCCTGATGTGAAGAGCAGCAGTAACCTAGAAAAAAGTTTTCCTTACACAGTCTAACCCATGTTTTTTATTCTACTAATTCAGGCAAAATCTTCTTCACACTTTCAAATACAGGCCAGAAAAATAATTGACCTTCAGTTTGTTAACGAGAATCTGGATGGACTCAGTGTTAGCAAGATGAATTCAGAAGTGGTACTCTGCATGTCCCATATATATGGGCTTCAAAGATCAACATCTGCTTGGGATTTCAGTAGCATTGTTAAATATTCCTATAGCTGCCTCCACTATCAGTGAGAATTTCTTACACCTGTGAGGATCTTCCCTGTTTCTGAAGCACTGCATGTACACACGCCTGGACCATGCCAGTCTACTGTGTTTCCTGACAAGACACAGGGCCAGCCAAACAACATATGTTACTTCTGATCTACTAGTATTTGATAACCAGATGGTATTCAAAGAACGTAAGTCAGTGATGATCTCTGTTCATCCATCTGTCCTGAAATTCCCACAGCTTAAAATGAGCACACTTTCCATCTCTAAGCCTTAGGAATCAGTGAAATAGAAGGTAGCTCTGGCAAAATAACGTTAAGGTCAGGCACACACCCCATAAGCAACAATACTCACATAAAAGTAAATAAATCTTCCCATCCTATTCTTGATTTAGTTTCTTGCATTACAGCTGCTTGCAGCACTTCTTAGCATTCTGAGATCAGGTGGATATTGTTTGTACTAGATTGCTATTTACCAGTTTACTCTGCTGTACTTATTCAAAAAAAGTAAAGCCAAAATGACTTTCAAATTAGGCCCCTATGATTGTTATTTTAACCACTGAAACATTTAATCTTATTTTTACTTTCCCTTTTATAGTGCTTAATACTTCAGTTAGGAGAAAGCCAGGGATATCCATGCAAAACATTGAATTTTATTTTCAAAAATAGACACATGGATGTCCTTCAGCTGAGCTTTAATCTCTGTCCTTTATATCTATTAAATAATACAGAAAACATGCCTTTCTTCCAAGGATAGTGTCCTCAACAAAAACTTTAGCAGATTCAGATTTGAACTTATGATTAAAATTATTTACTTTAATAAAATCATTTCAATCTATCAAATTTGAAAATCAATAGCCAACTAATGGCAGAGATCTCCATAGAAGAGCTGATAAATTGCTTTAATTTCACAAGTGTGAGTTCCCAATGCCTTGTTGAGTTGACACCTGATTAACCATCCTAACTGATCTTTGTCTTTGCACATCTTGGATTTCAAATTGTTTCAATGAAAAGATGGAGCTGTTCAGCTTCCTTTTTCAAAACTCATATTAATTTTCCTTTCCCATCTTCCCTGGATCTGAAATAGATCTATGGGAAGACAACCTAACAAATAAATGTTACTTTTAAAAATTACTTCAGAAATTACTCTGCTCTTAATTTTTAGTGATTCTGTTTCAAGTTTCCAGCAAATAAAATGTTTTTCTCTTACGTGTTCAACCTTTGCTCAGTCTGTAAGGAAATTTCATGAATTTTCAATTATCAAAACAACTGAAATATCTCAATCTTCAGCTGATTATGTATAAGATATATCCTGGTGCTTTTCACTTCCTTTAGTTCTGTAAAGGGTTTTTTTTCATCCTTTTGTTTGGAAAGATACTGTCCCCCAGGAGTATGAACAGATGAAGAACATGTTTTATATCAGTTTGTCAATCTGAGCATTAGAACATCAGAAAATAATTTTAGGAAAAACAATTGAAAGAATTGATTTTTTTTTTTTTTTTCTTCTGAGCTTACACAATTACTTTCTATTATTTAATGTGGCTGTGAAAATCTGCCATCATAGCAGAGGAAAGATTTCATCCTCCTGGGTTTTCAGAGTGTCAATTAAAGGTTTGACAAAATCCTTGAGAATTAGGACTTTTAGTAAATTATATTCTAAGAGGTACTATATTCACATGTAGGCATATAAAGTATATATAATTTCTATGCTATCTTAAAAGTCAAAAATTTCTTCTTTACCATCTTTGTGCTTTTACTTCCAACTACACTTGCAAAGCTAATTTATTGGTACTAAATCCTTATTCTTTGACTGAACAAACACAAAGACGAAGAAAAGACCTAAGGAACTACATTTTCACTCCAATGAGTGCACTTTTCATTCTGTCTTCTTCAGCTCATCTTAGAATCCCTTATGTGGATTAAAAAGAACATTATGGAAAAAGAAGCACCTCTTTTACTAGAAATTATAAAACTTCTGGTATCTAAAAGTTTACAGGTTAAAACCAGTTTTATTTTATATATGCAAAACATAGAAATTAAGATTACAGCTATTTACAAATATCTGAAGAGCTACAATTAACATACATGCACTTTTATTATTAAATTTTATTATTAAATTTATTATTAAATTAGTATTAAATTAGTATTAAATATTATTAATTTTTTATTATTAAACATATAATTTTATTAAAATTACTATTACAGTAGTCTGTTGGACAAACTGTTCCCAATACAAATTCTTCACTATTTAACTGTTGCTCAGTTATTCATAGGAAATCACTTTGTTGCTCTAATTTGGGTATCCATTGGACAAGCAACCAAATTATGTCTAAACCAAATCCCACAACTCTCTGCACCTGGTAGTAACTGGGAACAATTAATCAATGAACACTGAATAGTTCATACCTCCAGTGACAGCTTTACCTGCTCTACAAAATTCTCTTTCCTGTAGTATCAACAATTAGCACAGATCATTTCAAAAATCATGAAATTCATTCAAACCTCCATATGCACAAAGAGCTCAAGTGCAGAGAACATTAAACCAGAGTGTGCTGGAGTACGCTTAAGTGTCTCCAGCAAATGGAATACAATTTTCCTGATACTCCAAGGACTGTAACAGGCAGTCGATTTTCAAACACATTAGCAAGTCACACAGTGGTTTCATACGGGGAGATTTAAAGCAAAAATTTTAAAAATGCACTTTAATAGGTATTCCAAAATACAGATAAATGCTTTGTGTAATTAACAAAAGGAGATAAATTTGACATAAACTGAAAGGCAACTCCTTCTGCACCTTTCAAAGCAGCTGGGCATCCTTCATAGCCCAAAGGTGGATCTTCGAGCATCCAAATAGCTTTCAAATCTGGTCAAGTACCAAAGTCTGCCATTCTTTCAGAAAATTAAGAAGTGTGCAATTTGGAAAATGTTTTTATTTTCCACAGGTTATGAGATATGAAATTGTCATCATCTGAGAATTTAAATTCCCTGGGTACATATTTCTTCTATTGCTAATTTAGCACAACCTCTTCTAAAGGATATTACAGGCAAAGGATACCTTTCCCTCTCTGTACAGTATGAGCACACCTTTGTATTCTCACAACAAGGAGAGTACATGTTAAGCACCAATACAAACTTTGCTTTTTCCATGATGTAAGAAATAATTACTTTAAATGAAGTGGCTATACCTTTGAAACTCTCCACAGGGAGGTAGCTACCATATATTATTTGTGCACAGTAAGTATACTACTGCTCAAGAGGTTTCAATGTCATTGCTAGAAGTGATAATGATGTATGATGATGTATCTGGGCTGACAGCTGAGGAAGAGAGACAAATACTTGTCTGTGCAACTTCTGTGCATGCACAACCTATGGCACTATATTATACATCAAATGCTTTGGCCTGAGCCGAATTAAGAATGATATACAGCTAGCATTTATGGTACCTGACAGCTCAGTAAATCTGTCTTTTGGTCCTATAAGAAAACTGCGAGCAGTTCCTAAGATCCTGCACCAGCATCTTAAGAAAAAGATTTATTCACTAGCAGCTAACATTAACCCTTACGAAGGACCATAAATAATTTTAGAGTATACTTGGTATTTTCAGAGAAAACTGTGCTGGAAGCTCTAACCAACAAGGGCATCAAACCTTTCAGCACTTGTACAAACAATTGTTTGGAAGAGTCCCATTGCTTTGCCCTAGCAGAGATGTTCCAAATATTTCTGCAATAACACTGAACATAACATGGGATGCAGTATTTATGTTAAAGGGAAGGAAAGAAAGTATGGAATAACTATCATACACTATGTCAATACTTAAATTTCTGCAGATGTACTCCAAGTGGCTCATATATTTTTGTATATTTAAGTTTAAATAGATTGTGCCTTGATAGGAAAGGTGAGGGAAAGAGATTCAAAAGCAGCTTAAATCAGATTAAGATAGACATTAGATGAGATTTTCAAAATATGTTTTAAGATCATGTATACACCCCTCAATGTATTTGAATTTGAAATAAAAATATTCCAGTGATGCAACTAAATTAGATGATTATCTACATCTTATGCAAAATACACAGCTCTACTTGAGGATAAAAAATAAGCTGGAAAATGTCAAGAAGGCAGTCTCTGCCAGATAATTGTAGGTCTGCTGCTTAATCAGCAGAATACAAAATTCAGGGCAAATCATATGCCTTCAAATTTGAAATGCTGTTTAGGTTTTTGATGTTGTCACAGGAGTAAACGGAATGCTTTTATTTTACTGGCAAAGTATACACCTGCCATTAATAACAACAGATTTCTTAACCCCTTATGTTAAATAAAAATATGGAAGCACAAGGCATTTTTTCCTATGAAAAGTCAGGCAATGTTCTAGTACATAAAATGGCCTTTTTTTCTGATACTCTCATGAAGAATGTTTATACAGAGGTAAGTATTGGGAGTGCTAAGACACCAATAAAATCCTATTTTACAAAACCTAATAAAAAAATTTCATTTTGAGAATATTTTTTTCAATCAAAACCTCTTCTAAATTAAAAACCTTCTTTTTTCACAAACATTCATAGTTTCATACATTTGGCTGGAAGTTTTATGTGAATTAATTTCTTTTAATATGGGAAATTCAGAGATACAAGAGCTGTACAAACACAGGACTATCACAGATCTACCAACAGGATCTTCATTATGAATTACACGAACATTTTTATAATAGAGGAGGTGACAAAATAATTGATTTGACATGTATTTGTAAAAAGATACAGGGAAATATCCACACTTCATGTCATGTTCCAGAGAAACTGAAGACTTGATAGCACAGCTCTGTTTACAATAAGCTTGAGCAGTGCTTTCCTAGTCAAGACAAGAAACTACAGATTTTAAAGGAAAAATAAATCCACAAAACTCACTGTTTCTTGGGAGGAGTTTCCTAAACTTCCATAACTTTAATTATGACTATTTCTTGGTATTTTTAAGCTTTATATTTTATTATCCTTTTTTTTCTTGAATTGAGCAATAGGATAATCTCAACAAACTGAAAGGCATGATCTTAATATAAAGGGTCACATAAGTAGATCAAGTCAAAAAGTGAAATAAGAATCAGTCATTGATATTGAAAAAAAAAAAAAACCAGAAAATCACACCTGTTCCAGGTCTGGAAGTTTTCATTACAAGTACATAAAGGGGTTCTTAATTTTTAAATATTTTATTAAGAAGATAATGACATTTTTTGTGTTGAGGGCAGCCTTACCAGCATTTGGGCACATTGATAACCACTTATAGTATTGTGAAAAGGAGAATATCTGGGATGCTATTTTCCTTCAACAGCACCTGCTAATGCCATTATCTCAGTGAATAAAATACGTCACTGCTTTGCACAGTTTTATCGTTTTCAGAACATATCAACAGTTCTGTGACAAAGCAGGTATATTTCATAGGATATTTTACAACCTCCCTGACTGTGCCACATCTAGATAAATCAAAACTTGTCACACTGGTGCTTGAGTGGGAATTTACTTCTTAAGGGATAAAAATATGCCTTTCAAGCCCACTGTGATGAGTGTAAGCCAATACCACATTCTGCCTTACCGAACTCATTAACTGTCCTCTCAGGCCAAGTAAAAGCCTTGTAATAGCTTAAGTAAAAGTCTTTGACATGGTCTCCCACAACATCCTTCTCTGTAAATCAGAGAAAAATGGATTCAATGGGTAGCCTATTAAGTGGATAAAGAGTAGATTGAGTAGTCACATCCTTAGGGTAGTGGTCAACAGCTCAGAGTCCCAATGGACAACAGGAACAAGGAGTGTCCCTCACGGGTCCTTACTGGAAACAGTGTTATTTAATAGCTTAAATAATGATGTAGATAAAGGGGTCAAGTGCACCCTCAACAAATTTCCAAGCGGAGTGGTGTGGTTGGAATATCTGGAGGATGGAAAGACATCCAGAGGGACTTGGACAAGCTTGAGAAATAGCAAGGTGCTGCACCTATGCTTTGTTATATTCAAACCCTATATTTTAAATACTGGAAGAGGAGGAGGCCTGATTTTTAACTTTCAGCTAGAGTTCTTAAAACTCTAGCATTCAGTGTTTAGGAGGACTGGTTTAAGCCAGAGCTCTTAAAAGTAAATACATCATGTAAAATTAGTTAGTTATAACCAACTTTTATCTAAAAAGTAACAACACAAGTACTATTTACAACCATCAAGTCTGTTTTAAATTAGCTGACATTATGATTCTAGCTATTATTGGTAGTATTAAACTTCCCTGCCTTCAACCCCTTTTTGTATGATCCATCATCAGTACAAAGATCAACAATCATTAAATAATGATCTAAGAGCTCATTGTTATCTATAATCTATATCTGTAAACATCAATTAGACCAAGTACTTAAAAAAGAAAGTCAGTTGTTAATCATGGATATTTGACCAAATCCTACAGCTTCTAAAGGCAAGTTTCTGATGTAAATAACAGGCAGGTACATCGAGCACAGTGTTCCCCTTGAAACTGAACAACAGGAAGATAGATACTGGTGCCCAAAACAACACCTAATCTGCTAAGCGGGTTCAAAAAGAGACAGAAAATCATATTTTAAAGCAGTAGTCACATGAAAAACAGTTAGGCTTCTCAAAAAAATGTCAGATTAGGGTGGAGATTTTTTTCTTTTTTTTATATGGCTTCAAAAGGAAATAAAGTATCATGGCAAAAACAGAAGTCAGGCATAAAGAGATAACCACGTATTTCAGGAATTGAGGGTTGATTTTATCAGATAAATTTGTCAGCGGTTCATTTCCATGAAAAAGTTATCTTTCAATAAGTTAATTACTAATCATTGGAGTGCATTATTATTCCTTACACAGATGATAATGTGAGAGTCTTTTGTGAATTCCTAGTCTTAGGACAACTCCTAATATATACAATGTTCTTTCAAAAAGAAAGAACAAAAGAAAACACTCATCTGGATCAGCAACCAATATCTAATCTATTTTCTACAGAAATATGGAACAATATGTATTTAAATATAAGTCTTAAAACTTAAGTATTAAGGTATTATTTTTTCCTGAATTTATATAAGCACCACTGGTGTCTTTTTTCATACTTCTACAGGCATGGACCTTAAAGCTTTGTATTATAAAGATCATTTTCCATATGAAAAATTGTCAAATTAGTACTGCAGGATCCTCTGTAATTAGCACAAAAAAAAAAAAACCTATTAGTCCCAGCGATGACGATTTAATAAATTCTAATGTTGGAAGCATCTGGACAATTATGTAGGGAAGCTTTGTGTTGGCATATGTGCATCCTGCTTATGCCAAGAACTTTTTGAAGAGACAAATGTCAAGTGAAGGTCTGATGATAACTGGGAGTGTCTTAAGGATATTGCCATCGTGGTCACATGGCTTAAAAATATAAAGTACCACAGAAAGAAAAGGCAAGGAAATTGACCTCAGAAGCATGGAGCTCTCTCCTAAGTATAATAGGTATGAACTGCAAGTCTCCTGTCCACATTTGAAACAGTTATCATGGATTCAGTTTGTCCTGTGAGGACCTATTTAAGTATGGGGATGGAACCTAAGGCCGTAAAGTAATCATTTTGTTGGAGAGAAAGAAGCTGCCAAGAGGTGAGGAAATCACGAGGAATGAATGGCTGTGAGTAAGGAGCAGGCCTGAGGGAGTTGGTTCATGGATCAATCTGTTGCAATATTTCACTTACTTTAATCTGTAGCAGTCATTTTCTTATTAAACACATTTATTAAACAAGGCTTTCTGGTTTCAGCATCACAGAATTTTGGAACTACAGAAGCGTGTGACAAGAAATTGGTGCTTCTGATCTCTACAGGAATGTGAACTTCACTCATTTATGTTCCTTCTTACACTTACCCATAGAGGAATAAAGTCTGAAACAACACATTTCTACTCCTTTTCTTCCAAGAAGGTTATAAAATGCAGGACTGAAGCACATACAGACTGTGCAGATTTTCCCACATGTCAGTAAATGCATTTCATCTCTGTGTAATTCTAAACCTATCCCAACCAGACACCAGCAGAAGATATCAGCCCTTACAAAGACAATGAGTGACCAAGTCAAGGGATGCCAAAATCTTTCAAGATCATTAAATTACAATTTGTTAAAATGAAATTATTTCACAAAAACAAGCCTAAAAATAATCTACAGCATTAGTTGGACATCCACCTGGCTTCTTATAGAAGTACTTAATTTTTTTTCCATGCTTCCACAGTGGCCTATGCAAGGCTTGTGAGAAGCCTCCCCAAGCTAGTGCTTGTCGAGTCTCCCAGAACCAGCTCCCTCTCAAGCTCACATCTTCAGAGGTAGCTGGCTCCTAATTTACTTTAAAACATTTTGATTCCACAGAGCCACAGAGTATTACCAGAATCCTATTGCACACAGAACACAATGCATCTTCATCTAAAATGGTGGTATTCATATTTATGCAATGCACATAACTAAGAAACAGACAATTATCATAATTGTAGTGTGTCTTAAAATAAATGGAGCTGCATGGATTATAACTAGGACCAGGCAGTCCAAAAGTGGTGTCAGAATCCCAGGGAAGCAGTAGACCATATGGCACTTGAATTAAAAAATAAGGAAAAAAACAGAGATCAAGCAGGTAGAATGTCTAGAAAAAAAAATCTAATACTGTTATATTACTTCACACATTACATCCACTTTCCTGAAAATACCTGCATGATTTACAAATCCATGAGGAGGAAACACATAATTTACTGCCAGCAACTGCTTCCTGACAAAATTTTGAAATGCCAGGAATTGAATCTTTTTTTTTCTTTTTTTTTTTTCTGAGCAGTGAGAAATTTAAAAAGCGATGGGGAAAAAAGTTTACTTCTGTCTACACCATGGTAATCAACATGCATGAAAACCTATGTACTTATTTGCAGTACAACCCCTCCATAAACAGTACTACATTAAATACTAGTTTATAAATGTGTATAAATTGATAGGAACTAATGGAGTTGTACTTTGGAAGTACATACTCCTTGGTAATACACACGCAGTTCCAGACACAAGCACAAGAAATCTTGTAGAAATAGTGAAAGGTTTATGACTGCATAAAGACCATTAGAGGCCAGACAGAAACAAGCAAACAACATACATGTTTAGCCATTCAATGGCTTTATTGGTCACAACGAATTGAGGTGAACTCAGAGATTACTATGAGGACGTCCTGTCCAAGGGTTAGCACACATCTAAATTTTCCTATACTCAACCTGTCCCTGAAATACTGATCGTAGAATATTTTGAAAATGCACATTTGTTCAGAGTATCCAAAAATCAGATACCCTTGAAAAACTGATGCTGTAAACTTGGTCCTGCATGACAGTCAGTTTTGGACATGGCCACAGGACACACAACCAGGACCTCAGGGTGCAGGACAACACTGTTGTACATACTGCACGTGTACTTGCTGCATACACAATGATGATGCCAGTTTCAGATCTGTTTGTAATCTCAGGCAGCTTTGTGGGAGCCAGTCACAGAGCATAAAACCTGACAACATCTGCAGAGTATTCAGAGGACCTCTTGATGCACTGTGTGTGATGGATCTGTAGCTGTCACCATTCTCCACTGATATACATTGGGTTTGCATAAACAAATACTTTGTGTCTTTTCTTTTCTGGTCCCAAATTTGGCCCCTTAATTTCTGTATTTACCCGTGTAACAGAGCATCCTTATGACCACAGAAAGTATTCAGAAGTTTGCAAACAAATATTTCTGCTTTCCTTCCATTGCCACTTGCAAATGTCAGGCAGTGAGACAATCTGGTACAAGTTCTGTTAACAAAAATCAATGGCTTTGATTAGCAATAACTGCAGAGGCTCTGTGTGAGTTAAAAGAAAAACTGAAGTTCTCTTAAAGATCACTGATTCTGAGGATGCTTGAGAAATAATATATCTTAGTAATGTATCCAATTCAAGATGTAGGCAGAATGGTTGAGATTTTTTTTTTTTGTGTCATGATCTGAAATACATTTGGGATGATACTCTAATCAAGGCTCAGGAAATAACTTAATCACATGCCTTTGTTAGAAAATAAAACTAACAAAAGATGAGATTGATTAAATTTTAGAAACTCTGTGGAAAATTAAGGCTATTCAAAGTAATTTGGACACAGAACTCTTGAGATTGTAAATGTCAGCTTAAGAAAAGTTTCTGTTGCTAGGAGACTATAACAAGATGTCTATGTAGTAAAAGTATCTCTGATATATCAAGAAGAAAATGGCTTGATTAAATTAAAAATGAATGCTAATTAATATACCTAACAGCAAATAAAATTAGATTCATTCAAGAGTCGTAACAGTGCCAGAAGCTTGTCCTCATGGCAAGCTAGCTGCAGTCTTAGTTTTCTTCAGAGCTGATTCTCTAGCTGCCATTCATTTCCACCCCCAGTAAGCCTATCACTTGTTCATATACATATGTACGTATAAAGGTCATCCTTATCTTCTGCCAGCCAAGAAAGCTCTCACATAATTGTTTTCAGGAGACTAATTTATACTTCAAAGTAATACTTGGAAGAAATTTCAGAATATGCAAAGAAATTCTTCTCCTTTGTTACAGCTGCAAGATATTTTTGAACTTTATCTATCTCAGAACTGTGAGAAGGTAACAGTCTTCCCTTCAATCTATCAGCCATATCCTCTGTAGCCCCAAGGACCTTGGGCAGTGAAATTGATAGAAACCAAGTAATGCTTTCCTAGCACAGGTCATGTTTAAAGTCAAGAAGTAAACTGTAAGAGGATTCAGTTCCTTGTCACTGACCTGGAATTTCAAATCTAACTACTACAAACCTATTTTTCTGTATAGGAAGACAGGCATTTAATAAGCCAGATACAAAAAATCCTTTCCCAAATTTATGAATGTTATTTAAGATGTTAAATTTTGGTGTACAGTTTGAGTAAGAACATACACATCATCATTTACTAAAGCCCAGTAATAACTGAGTTGAGCCATAGGAATGCTAGTAATTTTTACATCTCCCATACCTTGTAGACTTCTTCAGATGAATTATCTAGCTTTTAAAAACCCACAATAATACAACAAAACAAACTTGTGCTATCTCATAGAACAGGTGAAACAGTTAATCTTTTTGTGCGTCGAAAAGGCGATGAAGAGAGACTATTAAAACCAGGTAAATGTTTATTAAAGACATGAATTAACACAGATGTTTATTAACTGCTTGACTGTTCATAGACACTTGCCAACCCCATGAACAGAAACATTCTCAAGTGATTCCAGCACATTAATCCTTTTTTCAATGATTGTTATTGATTTAAAGGATACTTCTATAGAGGTTGAAGATTTATACAGCTGTATCATGCAAGAGGTGCTGCACCAATTCAGTCTAATGACAGGGACACTGAAGCGTCTTTTGTGTTAATGGATATCATTCCAGTTCTCTGCTTTGAAACAACCATAAAATAAAACTCTATATAGTGACATAAAAGATGGACTTTGATAAAAAGGATATCAGTTCTAGTACCAACAGATATATAGAGCATGCCAAATGGACCATAAAATGTCCCCATTCAGGTCTAGCCTATGGAAACTCCACAAGAAAATGGACGTAACACATTGCATTACTCTCAGTCAGCACAAGTAAAAGTAGCATAGATTATATTTTTCTCGTGCATTCTCTCTTCATAGAAAGAAAACTGATCAATGAACTACTTATCAAGCCTGAACAATATAAATCTGCTGAATTCAACAAAGCTATTGTGAAAGACACTTGAATAGGACAAATGACTGCGATAAAGATTCTCTGGCTGGTCACCAAGGACCTCCCATATCAGAAGCAATAATGACTTATCACAGATAAACACCTTGCTAGAATGTTTCAAGTAAGCCTGTGAGAGAACTGTCTGTTGATCTGGGAATGCAGCTAGAGCTGTAAAGCAGCTCAACATAATAGTGCTTTGAATTAAAGTTCTCAACAGGTCCCATGGAAACAACTATCAAGACCTGTCAGACCTAACTGTAACGGTTTTCTACAAAGTGAAATTCTCTACAGAACTTTATTCATGTGAGAACAGTTACTCTTAAAGAGCAATTGTATGTATCTAAAACCTATGAGACAGATATATATTCTTGCATGATATATATATTTATATATATATATAGACACACACGCATAACTCATATTTTCATCTCATGTAAAGGACTCACGTTCATGAGAGATAGATTTCAGCTTTGGTTTTGGTGCTGGTTAGCATTCCCTTTTGTTTCAAACACATATTACTCCTTTGCATTCCCATTTGTATTTGCACTGTTTCTGTCATGCAGTAAAGTAAATAAGAGAAGAGCCTGATTGCAAACGTTAAGACTATAAAATATGTCTCCTAGTTATTTATGCTACCCACAGTGCATGGCAGTGCACGAGGAGAATGTGTAACAGCAACTGCTCCAATATACAGCACCAGAGGAATGAAAAGAGGAGAGGAACAACTGGCTGAAGAATAAATGCCTGAGGAAGCATCAAGAAATAAGGATAGGGAAACAGAAAAAGATAAGCAGAATATATGTATAAAGAGTTGTCTCCAGCTGGAGTTAAAAATGAATCATGGAATGCAGCGGCCTGTTCACATAAGCAATAAACATTCTCTACAGAAAGCAGAGACCTGTTCATAAAAGCAATAAACATTCTCTATCTCACACTACTGCTAAGAGTAGGCCAGGAAGAGCTCTGAAACAGAAACCTCAGTGCAGATCAGCAGCTGATTATGCCATTACTGAGGAGAGCTGAAATTACATAAAAATAAGTTATATAAAGAACTTTCTTGTTTTCAAAGGTCAAGTTAGTATCCCAATAATATTCTGGAGTAATTTCACTTTTGCAGTATTGTCTTCTAATCACAACGGGGCAGAATGCCCCAAAGTAAACGCATACATATGAAAGAGCTCTGTTCTCTTTAGTACAGTACTGTACAACTCAACAAGCACCAGAAATGTAATGCCTTTAACTACAGAGTTTTCCATTAAATCTCTCTCTTATGGTCTGAAAAATGTATTCCTTGATGAAATTTCTCTTTATATGGCAAATTCTTTCCATATATTTGGTATTTCCATTACCTCCAAAGGCAATGAATCATATCACAATCATTTTTGCTTTTCAAATTTTCTTAACCTGTGAAATTTTATGGTTTTGCACAATGTAAATATATTGTACCCTTAACTAGCATTCCTCTTCAGCACCCTACCAACCTTCCTACCCACCTACCTTTCAGCAACCCACATAGACTTCTTACTAACAAAGCAATTTATCATCTTCTCTTCCTTACAAAACAGTTTCCTAACTGAGTTGTGCAAGCCATGAAAAGCAACACTTGGAAGAGTATTCAACAGATATTCAACAGAACAAAGAGAGTTCTTGACAGAAGCAAGTTTGAAATCTGAGTATTGGCATGTTCATGTTGTAGTTGAAAATTACAGTTGAATATTAGGAACTCTCCTAAGCTACTTGTCAATTTCTCAATTATTCTTTCCTTTAAAAGATGTGGTACCATTTGATGAGTAGCTCTTAGTTCATTGTGTAACTGAGCACTGTGTTATAGGGTGAAGAAAAATCCTGTACACATATTTCAAAAATCAAGAGTAGGATTCAACAGCATGTGTAGAATATCAGAAATTAATGTAAAATGATGCTAAGCAAATTTAATCTCTTTTAATCATGTGAAGAGAGACAGTGAAGCAGCAATATTTCATTATTTGTTATGTAAAATAAAGGTTTTATCTAGTGCAATGTAGCCTGGAGCCACACTGACAAAATAACAAATAGCTTTAAAATTGTAGATGCCATCTTTTTGGCACCCAGATACCACATGAAAGCTTCGTCGTCTTCTGTGTATAATATCTAGGTTGTTAATTCCCCTATGAAAGTATAAAGGATTTGCTTGCATTTGAATAAGCTAGCTCTATTCAACATTCCTTACTAGTTCTTTTAATCATGAAAATGCCTACTGAACTCAATGGGCATTTGAGTGAAGAATGCTGATCAGAGTCCTTGGAGACAGTTAAAATGGTCTCCACAAAAAAATAATTACAAAAGACCACGCAAAAGATATTTTTTCTATTAATATAAAATGTCTTATAAAAAACCATATGCAGCAAGGACCTTTAAAAGAAAAAAACAGAGGCCCACATAATTGCTTGCAGCAGCAGAAATACACCTACCATATTTATTAGTTTACAAATTGCATTCTGAAGGTATCACATTGCATTTTTAAAGAGAAATACTTTCCAAAATATTTGAAATGTAGAGTAAGATCAAGTGAATCAGAATTATGCTGAATATCTTTTGAGTATGAGCACCTCTATGTCACTGCCCACTACTTCAGGGTATGACTTCAAAACTTCAAGCTTGGATCACTGCAGAAATTTTTCCCTTCTTCCTCCTCACTGTAGGTGGTGTACTGCATAAAGCTAATTCTGTGATAAATTGACTCTATTCAAGTGCTAAATGTCGATATTGACTTCAGTGATGTGAGAATTTTATTTCATGCTTACCATGGGATAAAACTTTTAATGAAGATAGATCTATGCACACAAGGCAAGAAAGTGAAATAAGAAAGCCAATGGCTGTGAGAGCCCTAGTGCCTGTTTCATAAGGAGTGCAACAGATTAATCACATTAAACTTTTTTAAATTGTTCAAGTGTTGCTTGTATATATGTTTGCTCACACATGCTATAGAAAGATGTTCTGATTATTATGCCAGGGAGCAAGGTCTTGGAGCGATCTGGTAGAATTTGATCAACTGGGACTGTTCCTGTATCACCATCAACCAGACTTTCAGATTTGGCAAGAAATTCTCCTTTCAAAACCACTAAGCTACAGTACGCAACAAAAACAAAATAGCAGCATGGTCAAGTATGGGAAAAGACATCCTTTCTGGAGAAAACTATACAACTTCTATTGAGTAAGGACCATTTTTAGGCTATGGTCTATGCTACCCTCCTCTGTCTTATAAAAACTACAGAAAGAGAACACAATTAAATTATCAAGCAGTGACTGTAGTTATCTGAGGGCTGAACAACTGTGCCTGGTAATATATCGTAATGGGCATGCTAACAAAAATAAAAGAGAGTATAAATATTTTCTTGATTAATTATATCACATACTGATAATGCTTCAAGCTACAGTTCTTGGGAATCAAAAGAGCAGAGCTGTTGACAAGTGTGGCTGGAGTTAATGTGATTCTATAAATATGAAATAGTGCTGAGTTACATCTATCAACAGTTATCTCTGAATATTTCAGAATGTCAGAGTATACTAGTAACTGGCAGGGTAAAAAAAAAAAAAAAAGGCAATAAAACATGGCATTTAAAAACCCACACACTATCTGTGTATGTTTCACTAAGAACTGCTTTTGAAATCTTGAACTACTGGTCAACCAGGCAGAGAACTGTTGTTGTGCCTACCCTCTAAAATAAAAAAAAAAAAAAAGAAACAAACAAAAAACTAAAAACAAAACAAAAACCCAACCAACCAAACAAACAAACAAACAAAAAAAGAAAGGTAAAAAAAGATAATTTCTACAGAACTGTTTCAGCTGAGTTACCAGTATTTTTCCTAAGTCATTATTTTGTTCCTTATATCCCAGCAGAGAAGTTTGTGTTTGGGGACAAAGGAAAAGACCAAAACATGCATAATAGATAGGACAACAACAAAAAATTTAAAGCAGACTACATTTGCTGATGATGAGCAGCAGTGATTAAAAAGTTCAGAGATCTAGCATACAGTAATCCTTTAATGACTGTTAACATTTGTCATCATGTTCATTCTTCATATATGAAAACAGGTATGTCCTGCATGAGTTACCATCCATCAATCCACCAGATACAAACTGAAACTGCAAAAAGGCTATCTCTAAGGCTAATTTATATTCACTGTTTATTCTGCAATGTTTATAGCAAATATTATGAGCCAAGAGTTTTCTGAAAAATTATACCAGTAATGATGGTATAGTATTATTTTTTTAAAAACACTATTCTATGTATCCATAACAATATTTACACATCAACTGCCACAACACAAAAAATTATCCGAATGCTGAGAGTCAAATTTAATCTGATGCAAATAGCTAGTGTATACTAATAAAAGTATAAATCCATTTGCTAAACTTGGGATTTTCTCAACAAACCTCCTCAATTTTCTTTAAAGTAAACGTTCAGAATGAAATACAGAATAAATCATCTAATAGCAATTTAAGTATAGAAGGTTAGTGCAATATAGTGGTCAAAGAAAGGCTCCCAGATTGATGCATTTTGTTGTATACAGATATACAAGGATATCATTAAATATTATTACATTTCATGACAGGAAGTATGATTGTGTTGAAAATTCAATCAGGTTTCTTTGTCAGTCTAATAACAAGAATTTTAACATGCTGGTGCCAAAAATCAGTGAAGCATAGTATTGCATTCAAGAAATAGCTAGATTCTAATTCTCTGTTTGGCTGAGAACAACTGAAAATACCTCAACTGTCGTATGTTGCTTTATTTTTATCTGCACCCCATACAGAATAAATCAAGAAAAATGACATTAAAATGTATTAATGAAAAGAAACCCACCCTTTTTTTAAATTCCTGCACTTTTCATTTTATAGTCCCACACATTAACTTACCCAACAGCATTGCACTCACTGCTAATGAAAAGAAAGCAGGCAGTACAAATCTTCTCAAGCCTCCCGTGGCAAGAAAACTATTACAGAATGAACAGAAGAAAGTCTCTGGAGCCTTTCCCTTGTCTGCTTGTTTTACAAAAGGCAGTAAGGATCACACTGAGAAGTGCCAAAGCTGAATAAACCACCAGCAATTGGGTTTAAACCCTTTGGGTAGTTAGTCCTTCATAGATGATGATTTGACTTTGTCCAAAAAACAGTTTGTGAGAAACAATGCAGAATCTACCAAAGGCTGTAGCCAAGCTTAAAATGTAGACAAAGAAACAGTTTGCTTCTAAAGGTTTGCAAGGGAGGGCTTGTCACAGGACATTAATTCAAGCAAGCTGTTGTTACATCAAACCAGTGCATCTAAATACAGTTAATCCAAAGCTTTTCATGTTGCGTTCGAGGTGTTTGGCTGCGGTGGACTGGAGCCCCTGGGTTTGGTGTCACTGAAGAACAGGAGAGATCTCTTCCCTTTTACGTTAAAATGCACATTTAGCGTCTGGAAACCACGTGGTAAATGGTGGAATTTTTTTTCTCAAGCTTTATTATGACCTGCAGTTGACCTCTAATATGGCACATTTGAATGAAACTACTCTTCTTGCCCTTGTTGTAGGCAAACCTACGTATAAAGGAGTTTTAAATGAGAAAATATAAAGGATTTTCTTCTAAAGACATCACAAACAGTAGGGGGAGAACTTGACAATGAGTAGGCAACACTGGATTTTAATGACTACTTTAGGAAATAAGCAAGAAGAATTACGGTAAATTCATGTTTCTTTTTTTATGCTTTTTCCATAACCTTGTATTCACTATTGATAGCTGATGAGAAATGTTATATACAGAACTGACATTTGTCTTTGATAATTTACTGCATAGAAATATTGAGCATCTTATGTTCTTTTGAACTGTGCAAAAACAACTTTTGATAAAAGTTTAAACATTTATCTGAAATGCTTGAGAACTTCCTTTATGAATAACAGGACTTTACTTATTGAAATAAAAGCTTTGTTTAATCAAAAACAAAGTATGAATAACTATGAAAATGAATACAATACAGGCTATGTATTATTAACAAGTCTGAACTTGTTAATAATGAGTTCTACTCTAGTCATGGACTTTCATTTTTTCTCCTCAAAGGTAAATATATTTTTATTGTATTCCAACATGATGTGATCTGAACCAAAGATGATATTGACAAGAGTAGTACATTTTTTCCTCCCAACTTATCATAAAATACACTGAAAATGCTTCTTAGTGTTAGGTTAGACACTTCCTGTTCCTGAGCCTATCTCCTGCTGTGCATGACTCTCAGCTATTCATGTAATACTTTCTGTTGATACTAATTGCATTCGTCTGTGCAAATAATCATGACACTATTTACAATTTCCATTTCTTTTCACTCTGTGACATGTCTATAGAACAGGCCTGTGCCTTTACCCGCCACACTGTCTTACCACAAAACCATGTGTTACCACGGTTTTATGAATATTTAGAGAAAGAGCAGGACCAGAAACTGGGTCACACATGGATATTTTTCTAATTTAGCACTGGTCTCTCTGTAGGGTTCTTTGCAATAGGTCTCATCTTGCAAAGTTTTGATGTCGCTCCTGAATCTTTCATTTTTAGTCAATCACGTTACATATGACAATACTCAAGAGGAATTTCTCCAGTTCACAAGGGCAACAGAATTGCCTAGTTGGCAGCCAAGATGAAAAAGCGGACTACCAGTCTGGCCCACAGGAATACTATGGCAAGAAACAGCATTAATACTAACCCAAATAGTAGTCAAAATGCCGATTAGTGCAAGAATATTTTATGATTGCAACTGATGGACTACAAATAAGAAAACCTTCCATCATAAATCACAGCCAACTGAGTGCCAGTCAAATAATAATTAAGTTTCAGTCATTATTTAATGTCTTCATAGCAGAGCATGAGTGGCAGAGCTTGTTGCAAAGGAAGTTGAACTATGCTGCACTACAGAAGAACGTGCTAGGGAGCAGATTCCAGCACTTTTGCACTGTTAAAATAGCAATTTACTCTAAGTTATACCAGTCACTTAAGCCCTTCAAAGCAAGTCACTTGTGACCATGTCTCTCTGGTGCTAGAATAGCACAATTCCCTTTCTGTTATTTTCTACATAACTCCTTGTGATGGACAATCTATCTACAGAACACATATTCCATGGTGACATCTGATAATAAAAATATTGAAGGGAATATGGAAAATAAGTCAATCATGCTATTCTGTTATGTTAAATATAATTAAACATATGACATATTGTATGAGAAATGTTTTTAAGTGAATAAAACATCAACCTAAAATGCAGATAATGAATATTTCAAAATACAAATTCTGTCATCAATTCATGTCACTGCACTGGACTTAATTTGGATGCAGTAGAAATTTGGAAATTAAGGAAGGTTTAGAACTTATTCCTCCTTAGTGTAATTAACAACAATATGGGACATACAAGTCGGAGTGGGAAGTCCTTGTAAGACTATTCCATCTGATGGAATATGGCTTAAAAGAAAAATAAGGGGATGTTTTTAATAGGACTTAAAAAAACCAACAATGAATTATTTGTCTCTTAACCCAGTCTTGAAGATAGCCTGATGAAAGAATAAACTAATTCATATGGCTTTTTCTGTGCAATCTTCCTGTAGCTAATTCATTCTGGATGTTAGCTTCCCAAAAGTAGCACAGTGACACTCCAAGAAGGACTCATTCTTGTAAATCTAAAGCTCCATGTGCTTAGTGGCTGACCTACTTCCCCCAGCTCTCGGCGGGAGGAAGATTTAGATCCTTCTGTGAACTTTATGCTAAACTCCAACTCTTCTGCTGTTTGGGAAAGAGCCCATAAGGACCCTGGAGGGAAGGAAAAAAAAAAAAGGACAAGAACAAAAAACAGTAGAAATTTTCTTAAGTGTTTTTCATTATTATTATTATGTTCATTATTGTGAGCAGGGCTTGCAAGGATGGCATCAAGGCCTTTTCTGCTCCTCACACCACCCCACCAGTGAGTGGGCTGGGTGTGCACAAGAAACTGGGAGGGGACACAGCTGGGACAGCAGTCCCCAACTGACCCAAGGGACATTCCATACCATACAGCAACATGCTCAATGTACATAAACTGGGGAAGAAGGAGGAAGGGAGGTGCAATTCAGAGTAACTGATTTTGTCTTCCCAAGCAGCCACTATATGTGACGGAGCCCTGCTCTCCTGGAGATGGCTGAACATCTGTCTGCCTGTGGGACATGGTGAAAGAATTCCTTGTTTTGCTTTGCTTTGCTTATGTGTGCAGCTTTTGCTTTATCTATAAAACTGTCTTTACCTCAACCCATGAGTTTTCTCACTGATATTCTTCTGATTCTCTCCCCCATTCTACTGCAGAGGAGTGAGCAAGCAGCTGTGTAATGCTTAGTTGCCCTCTGAGGTTAAACCACAATATTAAGCAAGATGCTTGTAGTACAGTGAAGGTAATGGCTCATGGGTAATTTGCCATTGTGTGTAATTTTTGTTTGCACATCAAAATATTATGTTTTAGTACAAATATGCAGAATTTATTTGATTTAAATCCATATATGGGAAACTCATTATTCTGGACAGAAGGTGATACCACATGCTTAGATTTACTTTTTAGATCTTTGAACTTTCAGATCAAACTTTCAGTTATATAGTTAGTGCATAGACTCTCTGTATCACTAAGGAGGAACAAGATTTTCCTTTAGCATTATATTTAATACTGGAATTAGATTTCAGGAAGCTAACCATTGAAGAAGTCTTGTCCCACACAAAGCTCTGAAAGGATATTAGGTGCAGCAGCTACATTTTAAAAAGTGCAAATCATGCTGAAAACAATGCATTTAATAATATGGTGAGGTTCACTGTCTCTAGTCTACATACCAGTAGCACTCTTATTCACCCACCACTTAGATACTCAGAGATGGGCTGAATTTTCTAGTAAGAGCTATATCTCAAAAACAAAAAGTTAAACAAAATCATCAAGTGGAAAGTCATAGAAGGCCAGATGTTCAATTGATTCAAATAAGTGGAGAGTATCAAATCAGCAAAGGTGTTATTCTCTTTGAGCCTATTTATCCAAAGTAACACAAATATCTCTTCACAGTCAGCACCCATAAATAGGAAGTTAATGGGACTTAAAAGCAAGCCTCTCCTGTTTTAAAAATGCAAATAATTTACCAGCAGTTAGAGGTGGAAGACTGTTCTTCCAAGATGCATATCATAGGGGATGAATTAAATAAATGTTTTTGTCTGCATTGAAAAGTCAGCATTTTATATTCAGTATGTATTTATCAAAACTGAGGAAGAGTTTTAAAAAGAAAATGAGAGAGAAAGGTCTGGCAAAAAATCAGCATTGGTTCTATAACAAAGATTTAAAGGAAATAACAAATTACATCCTTTTGCAATTTTAAATCACCTTTCATGTGAATAACACAATATGAATAAAAACAGTTTTGAATCAGTTCGTGTGTGGGTATTAACATTCAGATTACATATTTGCTATACATTTCTTGGAATGCACTTCCTAATCAATGTTTTTACATCTATAAGACTCTTAAGAAAGCTAGTCTGCTCTCTAGCAATAGACTAGATAATGAATCAAGTACTCACAGTTTTTAGCAACTTGAAACTACTGTAGAGCAGGTCTTAGGACACATCATTTCTTTGATCTTACCCACACATACACAAAAGACCACTGAACAAAAGCAGCAATATCGAATAAATCTTTCAAATATTTGTATATTGCCCAGCTCTAGTTGCTATTTGGACTTTTTATCGCAGTTACAATTTCAGAAAAAAATAAATTCAAGGGCAAAAAAACAGAGAGACAAAGGGAAATGGTTTATTCACCATGTGAACATCCCATCACAAAATGTAGTTTCCAGGCTTTTCAGTCTACATCTTATACTCAAAGTTAACAGTAAAACTAAAACCTGCTCTTTTGTTAAAGTGGCCATGTAGATGGAGCTGGTAAAGATGGCACAGCTTTTACTAAATCCCAAAAACTCTTATGCATATTTTGGCCTAACATTTACACTGATATTCTTGATGCTCTCTCATTCTTGGAAGATGATTTTCTTTTTTCAAGTTTCAGAAAAGACACATCAATCCCTTCCAATCACAAGGGTTGTTAGTTTACTGAAATAATGACTATTTCTTTCCTCAAACTGTATCTACTTCCCTGCATTCTGATTGACTATACATGTCTGATTTGCACAAGTTAATTTTTAAATAACTGCATAATGTGTTATTCCCTTTACTGTGATTGCCTAAAACCTGTCATTAGCCAATCAAAGAGCAAGGATCTGCACAATCACATTGGGATATTTTTCAGTAACTGCTCTGTGAATATGTAATTTTCCTCCACTATGCAAATTTCACAAACATATTCCTAAGGCTCTGATTGGACCTGTGGTTCAGAATTTTAAAGTTCTTATCCATGGTTCCATACAAACTTTCTTATTCCTCAAAATTCTAAAAGCTTTAGAACATGCAAATTTGGAAAAATAGCAGGGAAAAAAACCAAAACAAAACATAAAAAGAGGACTTTCATGCTCAAATATTAGATGACTCCATTAGAAGAACTCTAAGTTCAGGCTCTCAGTTACAAAGGATAACCACTAGATAACCACCGTGGTGCCTGCACAATAGTCACTAATACACATGAAAGAACAGAACACAACCCCTCCTAATGCCAATTCTCTTAACAACAAAAACAAAAGAAAAATTAAAACAGTCTGTAGAGAAACATATTTTTAAAACATCTGAGATATCCTTCAGGTCCCAAGTGTATGTAGACTTTGCAAATCACTTAAACAGCTAGATTGTTATATCTTTTCCTTCATTTTCTTTACCCTGCAAATCAGCTACCTAACTGGTCCAAAGCAACTGTCCAACTATGTCGACTTACTGAATTTTTAGCAGAATATACAAGACTGTGTGGTACTAATTTACTTGTTATTTCTCACTAGTAGAGAGAATATCTCTAATGCCATTCTGTCAGTTATTAGGTTTTGTAATGACCATGGATACCAACAAGAACTTAAAAGCAATATTATTTTGGTATTGGGCAGCTATATGAATTTGACACAAATCTCAAACTCTCTTAAGTGCCAATATTTTACTGAAGCATACGTAACATCACATATTTATATAGCATATTTAATTTGACATTATCCTAAACTTGAATTAAAACTATTAGATAGGTGGTTTGATAAAATGATGGAAGAAATAGACAGGAAACTGTGAATATTAATGCCAGTGTTGATGCCTACAAAGGAACAAGCTGATAAAACATCCAGATTAACAACTCCAGATCTCTTGGGAATTTTACAGCTGGTTCCTGGTATATACAGTGACAAACAACATTAACAGTTGGAAATATGCGAACATGAGCATTTTCATATCAAGCCATAAGCATTTTGAGCACTGTTTACAGGAAACACCATGGCAACCTAGAGTATTGTAGTAACTGTTTCCAAATGCATGGTAACCATGCCATTTCACGGGGACAACATCCAAACTGAAAGTGTTATAAATCATACTACTTCTAAGATAAAAATAATGAAAAGCATACTCCTGGTTTTATGAGATATTCTACCTTCAGAACCAAGAAAAAGCACAATCTATTATTCCCCAGAGCCAGGAACACTGACAAATGTGCAAGAACTTTGGCGCTTAATATCACAACATGCAGCTACACCATCCTAGCAGCAAAAGATATGTCTGCTTACACGGATGGTAAGCACTTGGTCCAGATCAAATACCAACAAGAAGCTTCATAAGATGAGGAGATAGGGTCTGAGATTAAATGCAAAGTTTCCTGATTATGAATGCAAAGCTAGCAATTGCAGCTCAACCTAAATACGTGTCATCTCAGAAAAAAAGAAAGGTGGACTCAGCAGCATATTATAACAGATCAGTACATAGATATGTTGATACAGATGTCTTAATTTGAAAGCTTTAGCAGGTCTGAAGGGAAATCATTGATATATTTAATAATCATCCCATATGTCACTAGCCCCTGAAAATGAAGACACAAGGTTTTGACCTACATGTAGAGAAGAATCAAATGCTAGAAAATTTCAAAGTTGTCTTAATTTCTTCTCCAGCTGAAACATTGTGGCTAAAGCAAAGTTGGAACACTCATTAATTTTCTACGGAATGTATTTTGGACTCTAATTTCATTCTAATTTGGAGTCCAACATCTACATTCTGATTTTTTTTTTTAATTTGTGTTTTTTATCCAGGTCTCACATGGTTCTGCTTGCCTTGGGAACTGTCCATAATAATGCTGTTCATTATGGAAGTGTTAAGTGTCTGAAAGTCAAGTTAAACTGGCAGTTATGCCATTTAAATCCTTACATGTTTAACTCACTGAAATAGTCAAGTACCTACTGAGGTTTAAAAATGAGAAAAAAAAAGTTTTCACAATTTTTTACAGGAATCAATTTAACAGCTTCACTTGCACCAGCTGCATTTATAATTTGTCTTTTCTTAAGTTTCTCAAAAAAGGAACTACTCACCATGCTGGCTATCTATGCTTAAGACACCACTTTTGCAGAGTTTCTGCAAGATACAGCACAGCCTTTATACACTTTTGTCTATGTCTTAAGCTTCAACTAGTTTTCTAATGAAAATGTGGTTTAGTAAAGACTGTCTGACATTGCACAGAAACAGAAGAAAACTTGCTTCAGATGTCTCAAACAAGTTTTTGCTAGATATCCTGCACATCATATTAAATAAGGAACAGTCTCTTTATTAATTTTGAGCTTTATTAGTTAGAAAAAGAAGGATTTGTATGTTTGCTTAGACTCCTTTTGGCATAGAGGGCCAGAGTCTGACTAACATCATAGTTAAAATAGTTTCAGATATTAAAGAGACCTGCTGGTACAGTCAAAAACCCTTAGACAAGAAAAAAACGGTTTGTCAGAATTATCCTCATTAACACTTTGAAGGAGAATTGAGAAAAACTCACAGTCTTGAAAACTTTTGTAGCAAAATCTTAACTACTTGCTGTGGTAACTACACAAAAGGAGAGAAAATTTGTGTTCTGTTTTAGGCCCCTCAGTACAGGAAAGACCTTGAGGTGCTGGAGGGTGTCCAAAGAAGGGCAGTGGAGCTGGTGAAGGGTGTGGAGCACAAGTTTGATAAGGAGTGGCTGAGGGAGGTTTAACCTGGAGAAAAGAAGGCACAGTGGGGGCCTTCTGTACAACTGCCTGAAAGGAGAGTGTGGTCAGGTGGGGCTTAGTCCCTTCCCTGAAGTAACAAGCGGTAGGAAAACAGGGAATGCTCTCAAATTGTGTCAGGTTTAAATTGAATATTAGGAAAACATTCTTCACTGGACAGGTTGTCAAGCATTGGAACAGGCTGCCCAGGGAAGCAGTTGAATCACCATCCCTGGAAGCTCAAAAAACACCATGTGGCACTTAGGGACATGTTTCAGTCCCCCACTAGATGGACTTGGCAGTGCTGGGTTAATGGCTGAACTTGATGATCTTATAGGTCTTTTCAAACCTTAAGGATTCTGATTCTATGAAAGTAAGGCAGCACTAGCATATGAATTGCACTGCAGTGCTTATACTGCACATGTAGCAACAAGCATTTAGACCGGTCAGTTACTTTTATGTGAGCTTTTCTGATATTCATGAAAAATTACATTCTTTGTGATGTTTACAAGCTAAAGCAAAGCTCTTTGTAATGCATACCCTAACTACACAGTACACAGAGGCTTTGACAATGATACTTTTGTTTACATCTCTAAGAGCATCAAAGATTTTTTCTTTTAATCACTGCAGGTGGGTAAATTCCCAATATACAAGGCAGAAAATACGATCGCACATAATACAAGAACACAAGTGACATTTAGACCAAGTGCAAAAAAAGCCAGAGAGCACAAGGAAAATTCTTCTTTTCCCCTAGTAAACAGCTGAAATGAATTTTATTTATTTTAAGGCAGAGGGATATGGTAGAGGAGGTGACCTTGTGTTCTGGCAATGACAATACATAGAATTACATCAGAGGTCTTTTCTATTGTATTATCTGTGGTCATGTGTACTGTTTCATAACCTCATCTGTTCCTCAAGGTTAATGGCAGTCTATCTAATTCATCTCACTGCATCCTCCAGCCAGATTAAATCTGAACTTGAATTCACAGCATGCAAAATTTACCTTTATATTATTAATATAAATGGAAAAGTGTGTGTATTCTGGAGAAAAGGTATTCTTAGGACTTGATCAATAAACATAAACTATTAATTTTGCCAGCAACACTAGCAGTATTCTAGCACTTGATAAACTAATAGAAATATTAGGCCATCTTGTATTTTTATGTCCTCCACCAGATGTGCTAATTTATAAAAGGTGTAATTTTATATTTTCTCTCTTTTTATATTGCTATGATTAAGCAAATCGTATTTAGACAAAATGAAAATCCTTCAACTATGTCAAAACATAATTACTAAATTTTAAAACTATGCTAACCCAAAGAAAATTTAAGAAACAACCATATTTAGGATTTTTTTCCTTCAAATATGAGTCTAATATTCTCTGACAAGCTGGCAAAAAGACAGCATGAAGTCAGAGTTGCAAATTTATTATAAATTAAAGTGCTTTCTTTCTTTTAGCTACACTAGATTGCCTTCACTATTATTGCTTAAATAACAATGAGTGTCTCTCCCTTTTCTGGCTCAGCTCTTGTCATTTCTTGTGATGAAATCTGTCAAACTCCTCAAACAGGAATGCATTTTTGCTGCTACTGATACCCAAGAAAGCATTTACTGGTTTAGTTAGAACATCACAAATGACCATTCAGGTATCTGATGAAATTCTCTTCAGAGTTTTATCTTTTCATTTTCATTTCAAATTCAAAATTATTCATAGAGGTCAAGTACTGAAGCATTAACAAGATGCACTGTAATCTATCACTCTGCACCATGCTGCAATTTTCTCTGCAAATATGCCACCTTAAAATTACTCCCTTTGATTTTTTTTTTTTAATGTAACCATTCTTCCCTTCCCTCCTGCATCAGTACCATAAGTATTCTAGCACCTCCTATGTAACAATCATCCCTATTTCAACATGACAAGTCTACTAGAATATGATTTTCAGACCTTTCAAGTTTATCTGAAAACAAAAATAAAAACAAGGCTCCTCTCTCTCAATAGGATGCAGAAAGCCCATACCCTTACAGGCCTGAATCTGTAATGTGGCAGAAAGAAAAAGGGCAAAAGATTTGGCTATGGAGTAGAGTCTTCCCTCTAAGTTCTTTCAGGACCTTCATTTAACTGCAATTACTATTTATATTGCTGTAACATCCAATGTCTTTAATCAAGGCTGTGGGTCTCTCGGGAGTGAGTCTGTAAATAAAGGCAATCTGTCCTGAACAAAGACAAATTATAGGCTATAATTTGACAAAGCATCAACAAGACAGGGACAGAGAAAAGTATGATAGCATGGGAGTGGGAAGAACCAAACTAATTCTGACTGTATAGCATATAACAGAGATACAAGTTCATTTTGCTGGCTTACAACTGTTTGAATGTTCAACTGTTATTTTTTTTAAAAACTTCTTATAAACAAGCCTGCCTATCTCCAATAGGCTGTTAAATACAGACATCTCCCTTGTAGTCAACTTATTTCAGAACTCCAGATGGTGTTAAGGAAAAAGATGGAGAAGGATCGGAGTAAATGTTGTAACTCTGAGATTATACTTGAAGATGAAGCACTTTTTGTGATTAGATGCAGATGTAAGTCTGAAATGGATTGAGGCATCCAAGGTGAGTAGAATTTATGCAAATGAATAGGCAAATAACAGACAAGAACAGATACACAATAAGCATATCTAATTGTTAAAAAACCTCCATAATGAAGATGAAGAGCATGAACAGGAATAAGACCAGGGAATCAAGTTCTTGATTAAAATAGAGGAAGATATGCAGCAGCTGAAGGACGGAGCATTAATATGTGTAACCAGAAATGAAAGGGTTACAATATTAAATTAAAAGATAATAAGGAATGCATGCAGGGACAGAAATAAAGGCCAGAATTTAGAATCTTTAGAGTCAGAAACCAGATAGTCAAATAGTTTCAAAGTATATATAGCAAACATGCAAGTAAATGCAGTGAATGTTTAGGCAGGAAAAAGAGGTTTCCAACAAGCACGTAGATTCTCACTGTGCAGCTCTGCTTGAGAGATGATTTAGGGTCAAATCAATGTACAGAAGTATAGGAGGTCAAAATTTCAATATATCTTTAATGAATTTATGTCATAATTTTCTATTTAACTTGTGTCTGAAATGAACCAGTGTTTTCTTTATTTAAACCAGCCTAGGATGCAACGTATTTGGTGCAAGATTCTTAATTTGTCCCAGGATACTTATTGCAGAAATGTTTGTCTCCCAGGTCTCTCCAGGCTCCTTTCCTCCTGATCCCACTTGATAGATCAAGCATTACTGCCATGTCTCAGGAGACAACAAAAGCCCTGGACCTGAGGAGATATATCTATCTATCTATATATGTATGTATATATATATATATATGTAGTCTTTATCTTCTGTATCCCCTTTTTGATGTGCAATGTCTTTAAAATAAGGTGAATACTTTTTCACACTGTGCCATGCTAGACCACTGTGGACACTATCATTTGCAAACAATAATATTCCATGCATTTGCTGATTATTCTGCTTTTTCCTTTCAACGGGAACTTTGTAACTTTTAGCCCAATTAGTATCTCTATCTTACTGCAGCCCTATTTTGTTTTGATATTAAATTTGATCTATGTGTGTGTGGTATGTGTTTATATTTAACAAATATTTGTGACTTAAGCATAGGAAGCAAGCTGAGATTTATCAACTTCTACCATGAAAAATTAACCTATTTACTTAAAGAAAGAAAAGATAAGGCCCTGAGCCTCCTTTCCAGGACAGTGTGTCACACCAAATAACAAGAAACCAACTAACAAATAGTTTCATTTGGTAGACTGAATTTAGTACATTAATTACTTTATTTAGCCCAATAGGTGTAGTGTGGAGAACTTGATGATTAAAAATTATGATACAGTAAAAAATTATTAATCCACCAATAATGTCATATTATTACAACTTTTAATTAAAAATGTAAAACATTCAGTGCAAAACAAGTTTGTGTAATTATGAAAATGTAAATATTATAATTTATTTTAAGAAGATTCTTTTTCTTTTTCTTTAGTGCCTTATGCACAGGTGTCCAGGGTAGATATGGACAAATATGAAATCAAAGTTTAGAAAGGAATGGTGGCCCATTTCTTAGAGTTCATGCAGTTGTAATAAATCATTAAGCATTTTAGAATGTAGGATTCCAACTTTCTATAAGTGACAGCACTGAGTTTAGGCAAGGACTATGGCAACTACATCTAAGTATATCTAAAGCACACTAAATACACGTATAAATTGCTCCATGTGGTTCATTGCACAAGTCAAACTTAACCATCTCTAATTTTTGTCACTGTAGTTACAATTAAATTCTCAAGTGTCATTTATGTTGCATGAAGATATTTGTGTCTCTAACCTGTGACTATTTTAAAAACATTTACTGGTATATAAACATCAGCTGCCTCTTTTACAGTTTGAATTATCAGCCTTTGCACAAACTATTTAAAAGAGGAGGCTAAATTTTGAAAAAGGCTTTCTTGAATTTGAGTGGGCTGTTGGCACAGTTGTACTTACTTGCAGCTGTAAGGATGACTCAAATATTTGCAAAAGATCATTTATACATAGATTTACAATTACAGTGCTATAAATAATGTCATCCTAACGGGCTGTTTTGCACTGCTTCCTCATTCATTGAAGGTGGTGGACAGCAGAACAGAGACTTCATGGAACACTCAGTTCTGCAGCTGAAATAGTTTAGCTAATGCTTAAATTATAATAAATTTTCATTGGAAGAAAAAATTACAAAACTATATGGCCCATTTTAAAAGATTAATTAAATCTTTAAAATAGCAAAACAAATTGTCTTTCTACAGTACCTTTTTTTTTTTTTTAGACCACACAAAGGGTAAGAATAAAAGAGATAAGGAAATATGTCTAGTATAATATTAAAGAGAAAAGTCAAGTAAATTACACCAGGGGCCCTAAAGAAAGCAGGCAGTTTAAACAGGATAATTTGTGAAGTTCTTCTGAGAAAATACATCATATGATTTTTCTCTTTACATTAAGATGCAGTTCAACTGACAAAAAAAAAATTCTCCTTTTTTTTTCCCAAGTGACAGATTTCCCAAGCAACAGCCCAAGTATGGGCTTGTTAAGGATTTAAATTATCACCAGCTTTGCACACTTTTTTTTTTTTTTTAAGGAATGACACCATGCATTTCTTTTTATGATTGCACAAGGGGACCTCCTTTGCTTGTCATTACTCAAACAGACCATATGATTTGAGGTTGTGCAAGGCTTCAACATGAATATAATCTTTAAAAATATTTCAAAGAAGATTGTAAATCAACCCTATTTTTGAAGGAAATTATTTCCCACCATTTGAAAGACAAACTGCTGCATATATTAACTATTGATTTTTGTATATGATTAAATCTATCATTTTAGTTACAATAACTATCATTTTTCACCCAACACAAAATGCCAGTAAAAAGGACTGCAATAATTTCAGTGAAAATACTTAGGTTTGCCTTTGTAATATAGTTGTCAACATGACCATTGTAATACTATACTGCCATAAATTCTGAAGCTGTCAGCATTCACGAGTGAAACATTAGGCCCTGTCACTAAGTGGCTTTAAGCACCTTTTTTTTTCACGTCATCTAATCTGCAGATTTTCCATATCTCTGTGAGCTTTTTTTTTTCTCGTGGAATATTCTCCTAACTGTGCTGATTGTAGCACCTGATCTGGCTTGTTTACCAGAAATGCATTTGTATTATTATTTTTTCTCTCAAAATAATTGCATGCAAAATAATTTGCAATTCTGAGATATTAAAACTGAAATGACTACAAGAAAGCCTTACTTTAAGTTTTGTATATCAGTACCTGCAATATTTCAAAGCTAAATAGAATATCTCAACCTTGCCAAATAATCATGTCATATATAAAACCTTCTCTGAATAAGAAATTTTCAAGGATTTCTCATCTGTAGTTTTCTTCTTGTTCTATTTTTCTTCTACATTTTCCCCTTATTTCCTAAACCTGAGCCACAAATTTTACTAAGATTATAACATGACTTTTTAAATGAAGAAGCACAGCAAAAAAAAAAAGGCATACGATACTCTCCTTAAAACAGCCAAAAAGCACACTAGCTTAATGAAATATTAAACATTTATCATAGTTTTAGCACACCATGATGAGAAACCAGCAATTTCAAACTCTTTCTAAAAAGAAATAAGGCATCTAATTCACTCTCTCAACTCTTTTCCCCATTCTAACAGGGAAATGTTAGTTCCCTAGTTGAGGGGTTGGGGGTTTTTTCAGTTATACACCTTAAAAAGCCAATGGCATGTGTTCCACTTCCCAATCATTATAGTAATTGTGTGGCAATTTGTTCATAAGAAAAGATCATTCATGTGGTGTGGATTATAATGAAAATAATCTCATTTAAAGTATTTTCAATCATAAAAGAGAGAAAATAAATTAACTCTAAATAACGATGGAAATGTAGTACTCCTGAATATCAAGATTAATGTTACTTTAGAAAATAATTTTGGCAAACAGAACACCCCGTTCTTCTAGGAAACCACCTCATCTTAAAAGCCATTCTCTAGCCATAACCAGAAGTCCAGCCCTTTAGTGCAGCTGGTATCAGATGATATGCTACTGCACAAATCTCAAAAACCAAGCTAAAGCTATTGACCAAGACTTCTGCAACATGCTAACGTGGCTGCTCGGATTTCTTCTCACTATGGATAAAACTACAGTCTTTACATTCTGTGACAACGTTTTTTCTGTCACTTTTTAATGGGCTCCAATGAGTGCTCCTTCAAATAGATATTCAATGGTTTCTCCTGAAAGTCTTCCTATATATTTTGTATTTTCACCTGATGTATGTTTATAGGTAGGATATGACTTACAAGAAAGGCTAACAGTGACCTCAGCAGCTACAGAGGAAATTTTTTTCCCAGGATCACATTGTTACACAACAGCAATTTTGACAAGCAGCAAATCAGTTTGATGAATGTGAGCTATCCTGAATTATTGGGTCATTCATTCAACTCCAACCACTGTCCCATACCTTTTGGAAATGACTCTAGTGTTTCTAAGGGCTGAATAGTACTGAAAAGCATTCCAAAGGTGTGCCTGTCAACTCAAAACAAAAATGCACTGACTTCCAGAGCAAGGCTCTGCCCTTTGCTTAAACATGGATCAGTCACTTTTGTCAGTAAATAAATGTGAAAACTGTCATTGTCTATTTTTTTCAAGATTTAGATAGAAAACTAAGCTCAGTTAAAGAGTAGGAAGATATTTGGGACAGGACCAGTTGTATTTTTTGTCCCTACTCCCACAAACTGCACTAGACCCCACAGCACTGGGCTGCTGTGGTGCCCATTCATCTCCAGCAAACAACCTGCTGACCTTTTCCTCATGGCCCTGCCTGACTTCTTGCAAGCAAAACTCCATGTTATGCTTATCAGTTTCTCATGCTTCCTCCACGTCAACTATACAGAATTTTGATATGTCATTATAATGCAAACAGTTCCTTATTAAAAGCATTATATTTTTGTTAAACTTTCAATCATATCCTACAATTTTATGTTTTTATGCAATTTTTTGTGCTTTGTCCTCTTTCAAAACTATATAGGTATTTTTAAGAGGTTGTCACAGTAACCAGTGCACATAGGTGTTTTTTTTTAACTTGGAAATATAATCACGACAATCCTTATTACATGTTACAGGAAAAAGTTTCCCATAAAATATGGGACATGTACATGGTAGGANAACTTGGAAATATAATCACGACAGTCCTTATTACATGTTACAGGAAAAAGTTTCCCATAAAATATGGGACATGTACATGGTAGGACACATGCATATACCACAAACATGGTATGATAAATACCTCATACCATGTAGACTTTAAACAAAGTATTGACAATCACACCACACATATATTCACACCACCAGTACATCATAAGATTATAGCAAATATACAGATTTACATGTAGTAGTTACTATGACAACATCTAAAATGAATTTAGCCATAAGAGCCAGGAAAACACTGGGACCCCTATAGAAAGACCTACTCTTTAGATATTTGTGTTTAAATTGGGCATCTACAATCATTTCCGCACTCCTAATTGTGAAAGCTTCTCTGAAGCAGTATCAACAAAATAGAAGAGTAAACTTCTAGAATATAGTAATTGTTCTAAAGTATTAATATTTTTTAAGACTGGAATACTTGTTTAGTTTTACTTTAGACTTTTATTTAAAAATCACTGAACTTTATTAAAAACACAGCTGAAATAAATTAATACCTATGGATAATCAGTACAAGCCCTGACTGAGGTAAACACAACGGCAAAAATATGAATCCCAAAGTACCAGCGTGAAGGTTAATTAATAGTGTGAAGGAAAAATCTCATGTCTCTTTCCTACTCTGTTTTTCACATGTCAGTGGCATATCACTATATTCCAGCTTGTTTCGTTTGTTTCCTGAGAATGTCTGCTCCAGCACTAAGAACATGCATGTGCACCATTCTAAATTGTAGTTAGTGATGTTTTCCTCATGTCTAACTAAAAAAAAAAAAAAATTACAAACTTCACAATTCGATAAAAGGTTTCGTATTCAGGACCATACTTAAGCACATCCCTTTTAGAGGAAGAATTCCAATATCATTGCAGTACCATCAGAGCCTTTCAGTTCAGTTATATCCTAGTCCTGAGCATGCTGCATTTTGCAACCTCAGCACCGTGTGTGTCATATCCTTTATGCCAAATCCTGTATAATTGCAGACCATTTTAATTCCACTGATTCCAAGAGAGGTAAATTGATAAGTTCAGTGCACCGCTCAGATCTGACCTTTAGTCTTTAGGGGTTAGAAAACCTATTAAGAGTTTAAGACTATAAGACTTTCTAGTCCAAATGGGAGTAACAGCCAAGCACAAGAGGGAAGACAGCAAGTTAAAAATGTGTTCCCTGGATACAATACAAACAAGGTAGTCATCAATAGATGAATAATTTGGGTTTTAACATATGACATCTACTTCCAGTGAGTCAGAGTTTGGTTTTTTGTTTGTCTTTCTTTTTAAGAGGAAAGTATTTGTCCCTTTAGAAAAGGTAAAAGAGGATAGAAATGTTAAATAGAATATTTCTGTTTCAAACTTGTACTAAAAAAGATTAGTCACCAGTGCAGTCATGATATTTTGTTTTCCACAGGTTTCAACAGTGAATCACATCCAAATTGTTCCCAGGAGCACAATGAATATTTTTCAAGTTTTGATTTATTCTCACTGGTAACTGCTATAATTTATGATAGATTCCACTTCGTCTATCCATGCTTATAAAACAAGCTCATGTAAGCAAAAAACATCTAACAAGACAGAACATCACAGTGGGAAAACAATTTGGAAAAGACAGTTACTTTATAATGGCTAAACTTTGTGAAGGAATGGACGAAACAGTATTACAAGAAGAAAAAGAAATATACAGATTTTGCAGTTGCTACTCAAGTCCTCATTTCTGTCTTATTGTCATATGGTCTAGTGACACCAGAGAGTGGAAATGTTCTTCAACTTGAAAACCCAAATTTCTTCAAACAAGGCATCAGTAAAACACCTTCACAGCAGAAGGTACATACACACTGAATTTGTCAATCAGCACAAGCTAGGACAAGAGGTCTTTAATGCAGTAATTACCAAAAGAAAGCAAGAAGTAACAAATTTTCTTTAAATCAGTCAGATGCATAGAGAGATAGGAAACACAGAAAGTAAGACAAAACTTCAGATGAAAGAATAACCATTATTATGCTCCATATGGATTGCCTTCATTCTGCCAGTACATGAGTGCATTAAGCCTCTACCTCAATGCCATGTGTCAGATTTCATATGTTTGACTTGCACACAGGGAAGCGCACCTTCATCAATGACTGAAATGGAAGCTGACTGGCAGCAATCCACCCCATACAGCTCACCCTTCTTTTGCAGGCCATGCGACTTGGCAGTGTACTTGTCACACTACACCCCACCACTGGTTGCCATCAACATCCGTCTCTCTCTGTTCCATATGCCAACATAATGCTAATAATCATAGAATCATAGCATTGTATATGTTGGAAAAGACCTCTAAATCATTGGGTTCAACAAGGTTAACCTGTTTACACAGGTTTATACAGAGTTTAGACAAATACCTGTTCCACACCTGTAAGCACAGTGCTTTCCCTGGCTAATGGCCAAGGGTAGGAGAGTTATCTTCTTACAAGATTCTTTCTGGTATCCTCCAGGAAATGCCACCTGTCAGTTCACTTTTGGTTCTGACTTACTAGGTTATTAAACAGCCAACTGAACAAGGCCTTGAAAGAAGCTCCAAAAATGGAAGAAAATTGGTAGAGGAACGTAATCTGTCCACCAGGTCCATGGGCTGCAGAGAAAAAGTGAGGGACAAATCCAAGTGCACAAATTGATCTATGTAGGAAGAATCTCCCCATCCAAAACTGAAGTTAGCACAATGTCCAACACTAAGTAGCCAAAAGCAGCTGGCTACTTGGCCAGTGCCAAAGGAGCAGGAAGAGATGGGGCAGTCTCATACACAAAAAACCCCAGACACCTTACCCCAGTGTAGGAAAAGAAAATCTAATGGATGAAAGAAATTTTTCCACACTTTCTTTTATGAGTATCAGTTACACTTCTCAGCCATCCAGAAAGCAAGGAATCAAGGAAAGTTATGATCAAGATTTGGCATTTCTTTGTGTCCTGAATCATTATGAAATTATGATCTCAAAAGACACACAAACAAGAAAGAAAAAGGACACTCAGATAAGGGAAATCATCTGGGATACAAGTCCATGATTTAATGCTTGAAACATATTGGACTTGATTTAGCCTCTTTCTGCCATCATTTCTCCTGTAAAATTCAGATTTCACTAGACCAGAGGGAGATCTACTCTGTCTTCAGTGACCTGACAACTCTTTATTCATTGTTTTCCTGTGGATCAGTGATGGCCCACAGATCAAGTACCAGAGGGAAAGCTTTTAGTCCTATGAGATCAATTTTTTTAAACTTTAAGGCAAATAAGTGGTTTTTGATTTTCCAGAAGATAAAGATGATATTAGAACCTCCAACTGGCATGCAAGTATAGATCTCATCTCCAGTTCATAAACAGAGATCTCAATTTTTTTGCCTCTTTCCTCAATTTCACTGGAATAAATTAAAATATTTTCTGTCAACAACATTTACTTAACTAATTGGTGTGAAAAACAGACATTTAGGAAAGTTAACACTGGTTTTCAAAACCAGATTTTCTGATAGTCTTCAGAAAAGAGACAAAAAACTATCTTAATCTCCATAAGATAAAAATATTAGGAGAACAGCAAATTAATCACATGGGTTTATATTTGTAAAACCACATAAAAACTGGGTAAGACTTTCCCAGCTCTTGTAAATAAGGTATGGCTATCATTTGTACATATATATATATATAAGTATGTAAATACACACACACACACACACACACACACACACACAAAATATAGATACGTAACTTTGTATATACACAGAGTGTCTCTCTTACTAAAAAAAGAAATAATAGTTTAAAACATTTTGTGTCTGAGAGATGAGAGAGCAAAATGCTTTCAATATTCAGCCATTCATCCTGACATAAATATTGCTAGAGCACCAGGCAGACCACAACAAGCACCGTACGACCAAGTAGTGATAATGAAGCCTGGTTTTAGAGACCTTGCTGAAAGAAACTATTAGGCTTTATGGAATACACTATGTCTAACTGCTGCCTTTTTCCATATTTTTTTTTTTTTTAGTTGCTAGAAAGTACTTTGTCAACAAAGAAACTGACTCTGATTATAAATAAAACACTAGAACTTAAAGACCTATTTTTCAAAAGTGCATTTAGATGACAAGTTTTTCCGTATGTTTCACTGTACTTAGATTTTCTGCTGAAACTGGATCATTTGATCACTGACAATGTTGTCAGGGAAATACACAGACTCAACAGCTACATGTGTCTTTCAAATTCATTAACCTGCATTTAAATTATCATAATTATTTTTAGCATAACAACCTTGGTGAATTTTTTTTTATTTACTCTTAGAAATTTGATCACACTTCAGTTATACTTTATTACACTAAAAATAAAAGACTACCTCTGGCAAATGGACTTGCAAGTTCACAAGATTTCCAGCATTGTCAATTTTCTCCTGTTCTCGCCCAAGAAGTTATAATAAGTGATGTATTGGCAGCAATTTTACAAAGAGTATTTTCAAAAGTTCTACACAGAAAAGTTATCTAGAACACATCAGTATTTCTACTTTAGAAACAAATATGTTTTTGTTTCAGGAAGGGGGTGGGGGTGGAACAACAAAAAAGTAAGATTCATTGCATCCCTTTTATTTGGAAAATCTATTTGGAGCAAACATTTCAGAAACCTTAATTATAATTTTAGAACAGTGCATCTGAACTCAGACCAAGAAATATCATGGCTGGATAGCCTAGAGTGATTTCTTCAATAAAAGTCTTTTTGGTTTTCTTTTCTATCTTATGACAGAAATCTGTGGCATAACAAAAGGAGCAAGTCAAGCACAACACAAATAACAAGAGAAAAGAAAATCAAAAAGTGAAGGACGAGGGAGAGGACTCATTCAATAACCCTTCAAATGGATATGGTGCTCCAGGAAGAAGAAAAGACCAGAACAAGAGAGGAAGCACTGGGCATTTAGAATCAAGTGGACTGCTATATATTTATTCAGCAATATGATAACACTATCTTAATGCAGTCCAAGAGTTTACCTAAATAAGGAAAAAAATCTACCCTTAATTGTGTTTATTGGTATTTAAAGATTTAACAGAATACATGGGATTTTTTTTTCTGTCAATAATAAGAAAGCTTCAGTTCACATCAATCTAAAACAAAAGTTCTTCTAACTTTTATTTCAGCAAGAAAAAAGTGTTTCAAATCAGATTACTTATTAGACCTGAAATGTAACATTTCATACTAGACACCTCTACTAAGAGCAAAGGAAATAGGGGAATAAATTCACATTACTGCTGGAAGAATGAGAGACCATCTCGTCTCCCTTTATCAAAAGATATAAGGCAGGTTGTTCTCAATTTCTTAACTTTCAACTTTAACTGAAAGCTGTTCTGCCTTGATTGGAAGTGTGATCTATGGAACAACAGAAAAAAAACCCAGAACATCACTGTATATCACACTTTATCCTTCCTCAATGTGGAGTCATGACACAAACACACTTTTATTTTAGGTAGCTTTTTCACATGCTGCAACAAAAAGAAACCTACTGATTTTTAAGTGGCTCAGAGGATTTGTGTCAGATTCTTTGAAAATTGACTTGCATACACTTTTCTCAGTATTTTTCATTGGCTGCTACTTTGAGGGAGAAGGACAACAGGAATTTTTATTCCAATTCCTTTTTAAGTAGAATGATTAACAAAAACTTGTCAAGAAAGACAATTGCAAGTAATTATGTATGTGCATGTCTGTGACTCTACTTTGAATCATTTTTCGGTCAAGTCACTGGTAAATTGCGTGATGAAGATGGCACAAACTGTAGTGCAAAAGCAATACATAGATTATGTTTCCAAAGACATTATATTCAGTACTCAGGAAGGACTGAAATAAAATCAATGCACTATAGCGACGATATTTCCAAAGAGCTGACAAAATGAAAATTTATTTATTCACACTGCTGGCATGATTCATCTTTCCAAATATATGAACCTTGAAGTGTTTTGTAAAATAAACCAATGGATTCTCATGATCGCAAAAAGCTCTGAATTCCATCATCAAGCAGAGTACTTCAGAGCAGTCATCTTCCTCAGGGCTCTGGACTTGGGGGAACATATTCTCGTTATATTATATGCATCGTTTATATAGCCTTATATAAAATCCACAGTGAAACAAATGGGGGTTTGTCTAATTTCACAATATATATAGAATGGCTGAAGTTTGTATACTGAGAAAACATTTATTTAGTTGCTTGTCTCTGATCCAACTACATCCAAGTAAAGTAAATTCAACAGATTTTCTGCATCATATATTGTTGAAATCCCAAAGGTACTGTATTATAAACAGTCCAATCAAAATATTTCAGGTTGTCCTAACACTAATCCTAATAGTCTGCTTGCTATTTTCTTCTGCTGAAAGCCACTCAAGTTCAATCATTGCAAATGCTATAAAAACCTTGCCGATTTATTTCTCTACTGGGAAAGTGATTTACAACTTAACATCTAACACATCACTCAGCCAAAAAACTTAAATCCTGACAACCACTCATTTCAATCCTGAAGGTCTAACTTGTAGAGATATCTGCTGTGGAACACTGTGCTTCTGGACTTACTATTCTATTAAAAAAAAAAAAAAACAACCGCATGAAAACCAGCATGAATACAATAGGACATGACTGTACTGGCTTGGGGCATTGACCACCTCTCTAGAAAGACTGTTCCAGTATTTGACCACTCTGTTAGTAAAGGAATCCTTCCTCATGTCCATTCTGAATCCCCCATACTGCTTTGTACTATTCCCATGTGTCCTCTCACTGAATCCCAAGGAGGAGGAATCAGCACCTCCCCCTCCACAGGAATCTGCAGAGTCCAATGAGGTCATACCTCAGCCTCCGACTCTCCAAACAAGACAATCCCAAAGTCTTCAGCTGCTCCTCACAGGACACTCCTTCCAGACCTTTCACCAACCTTGTTGCCCTCCTCTAGATATATTCAAGGACCTTCACAACTTTCTTTAATTGTGGGGCCCAGAACTATATGCAGTGTCCATGGTGAGGCCACACGAACCCTGAATATAGTGGAATTATCATCTCTGGCTGGTGATGCTGTGTCTGATGCACCCCAGGATGGGCTTTCCCTCTGGGCTGACAGGGCTCACCGCTTAACAGCATTCCCAGATCCTTTTCTTCAGGGCTGCTCTCCAGCCACTCATCTCACAATTTATACTTGTGCCCCATGTAACTATGTTCCAGGTGTGGAATCCAGCATTTGAACAAATAAATTTCATCCCATTAATCATTGTCCAGTGCTCCAACCTAACTATATTCCTCTGCAAGACATTGTGTCCCTCAAGAGAGTAAATAGAGCCTCATGATCTGGCGTCATCGGCAAAGTTAATGTTGCTTTCAACTCCTTCATCCAGATTGTTGATAAATGTATTAAACAGAATTGGCCCTAGAATTCAACCCTGTGAAACACGTACATTCCTATGTGCCTGTGAATATGAATTCACATGTTCATTTATATGAATACGTATATCAAATATATGCTATTGAATTCATATATTCATTTTCCAATATATGAAAATAATGCATATTTCAAGTAAGTTTCTATTCTAATGCTTACATCCTGGTCAGTCATTTTCACACATAAAGCTCCTTCTATCATTATTCAGAAGCTAAGAGTATTTGTTTTTATCCTTTCTAATGTCTGTCAAATTCAGCCTAAAGACAGAGCAAAACAGTGTTTTCCTGGTTAGAATTCTGTTGAAAACTGTTTGGACCATTCAAAATCTGACTTGTCTGCCTACACCCAACTCTGCACCACATGACATAAAACTATTCCTGAAAGACAAAGTTCTGTGCAGAAAAAGGCTGTCTAGACTCTGCAGTAAGGTGGAGATACCCAGTTCATGATCTTGTGCAGTTTCACCGGCTCATATCCAATAATACATTTTTCTACTCTCGGATCTTAATTTTTAATGGCCTTACATAAATTATATTAATTATTAATTATCTTAACAAATTATTTGACAACCTTAATTAATAACCTTAATTTTTAATAACACATCTGAAATTTATGCTTGAGACCTCAAACAGAAGTTAAATTTATTGTTTTAATTTACTCTGGATCTGTTTCAATTTAGTAACAGTCTGTTAGCAAGAAAACCAGTATTTGAAGACTCATTATAAAAGACTTAACAATGTAATATGCTCATTATATGGTAGACAGAAGAAAAAGCATATGTATGCATTTACACAAAAAACAAGCACTGCATCACTGGGACTTGGGATATATCCAACTCAAATGCATTCTAGCATTGTTCCAGGGAAAGAATAAGAATTTAAGGTTCAGATCTGGGAAGGTAATAAACATATTTTCAGAAAGATGAGAATAACCTTTTTCTCTCATGAGATTCTGAACAATGTTGGGATTACTTCTCTAATTTAGGACTGAAAACTAGTCACCAGCTTGAGCATTGACTTCAGTCACAATCGTCCCAAACAAGCAATATTGAATAATTTAAATATCAAGCATTTTCTCTCTAAGACATACTTTTTAGTGTACAGTAGGCATTTTTTTGGATGAAAATACAAGTCAATATAAAATGGTTTCAGGTTATATTAAATACCTCATCTGATTTAAAATCAAAACATTCCAACTTGGCGTTTGTTTTAGTTTTTTTTCTTCCATTCAGGTAACTAAATGTAGAGGGTTGGGGAAAACTTTTTTCCTGATTATATATTCCCCCCTCATGTCTTCAATAGCCCTATTTAAAAGCATAAAACAGAACAGTTCGCTGATTTTCAGCCAGAGATATATGCTAAATTCTACACAAACTCATAAATATACTTAGGGAACCTGAAATAATATCCTTTGACAACTAAAGCATTTGTTTTAGAAATTATATCATCAGTCCTAGTCTTGATAAGTGCAACAATATTTCCTCCAGCAGCCTTGTTTTTACCTCTTGAAATAATAAAGTCCAGATCTAAGTCTGGTTTCTAATCATTAGAGACACATTTTCTACCTTTTTTTTTTTATCCCTTTTACTGTCTGCTATCAG
Source organism: Orthonyx spaldingii (assembly GCA_013397795.1). Lineage (NCBI taxonomy): Eukaryota > Metazoa > Chordata > Aves > Passeriformes > Orthonychidae > Orthonyx > Orthonyx spaldingii. The sequence continues at coordinate 744,154 of VZTJ01000298.1, forward strand.
ATTAAATGCTAACTTTTTCTTTTTTCTTTTTTTTTTTAACATTTCTGGCTATTCATGTATTATCATTTCCTATTTAATGCTGAAGGGAAAATACCTGTTCCACATCATCAAGTGATGGTTTTGTCATTCATCCACTGCTTTAAACTAGAAACATGCACCTTTGTCACCCTAGTATGCTCAGCTTTCAAATTACTTCTTGAACTCTGCTTTAATACCTAAAACAGGAAGTTACTTGATCAACTCATCTGCTGTGCCACAAACTGATCCCTAAATGTATCTTACAAGGAGCATTATTTTCAAATGTTGTTTCCTTTATTCCTGCAGAATAGCTTCCTGCTAAGAAGGTCCCAGTGGAGTTCTGTTAATTTCTCTAGATTTCATAAAACAGTGTATGTGAAGTACACTGATAGAAGGACAACATAGAACCTTTCACTTATGTAGAGGTGGAGAGAGGCAGATAAAATAATAAAAGTGAAACATTCTTCACCACCTATCATGAGGGACACCTTTGGGGAGAAGACTAATGCATTATGTTTTTAAAAAAAATGCAATTCGTGGTTTCTGGCTTGCACTGCTAGAATTATAAATCATGCATTGCTATATACTCCATTGTAACAGGAAAAAATATTTCTCTCATGGTCACTTTGTGGCCAAATAACCCATGAGACTTTTCTGAGGATGTACAAGTTTAATGCCTAAAGAGATTTATAATCTAAAGATATTGTGCCTGGGAAAAGATATTAGGACAATATAGCCATACCTTTAGAGACCTCTGAAAAGAATCAGACACTGATAAAGCTGTGCATAAAGAGGCAAATTTTGTGTGAGAGAGCACAACCTGAGAAAGACATTTTAACTGCAGGGTAAAGGTAGATTACAGCAAGACTAAAAACTGTAGTCAAAGAAAGTCAGGAATATGAAGGTTCTCTGCAATGGCAAAATCATACAGATACAAGTTAATTTTGTTCACAATTAAGCATTTTCATTATTATAAAGAGCTAATCAAGCAGCCTCGAGTTCATGTTCTTCAGTAATATAACAATAAACAAACAAACAAACAAAAAATTAGTATATATGTTTCCAGAGAAGATTTTGCTACCTCTTACAAATCCAAACCTAGGGAGCCAAACTTGCTCATATGGAACAGGTAGTCACCCAAATTCCATGTCAATATGTATATATAAAGAAAGCAGCCTTGTTCTTTTAACCCCAAGACAAGTTCCATGTCTTTATTTACAGGAAGCCCAGGTCAGCTAAAATCAAGTATGACTCAACTGCCATGACCAGCTGGGGTCTGACATGCAATTCTTCTGCCACTCATTACTTCTGACAACAGAGACATTGGGTTTTTCCCAAATGCTAAGTCAAGTAAAAGAGTTTATGCTGATACCACAAAATTAAAAATATTTAAAACATCTGATGTAAAATAAGCAAGGTGGATCTCTGTAGCTTCCTACTTAACTTCCTACTTCCCCCTCGAGTTAAAGTTGTCTTAGTAAATGGCAATATAGTATATAATTTTCTTTCATTATAGTTTGGCAAAAGTTTCACTAATGTAAGACATCTAAAATATATGTACTCGAATGTTACCATGGGTCTCTTCCATTTCCAAGGATGGTCCACACAGCTTTTTAACCAACAGCTTATTATTATTAATTGTTTATTAAAAGAACAGCTTCCAGCAGCAAGCCTCTTCCTAGTAGGCATAAGTTTAATGTTTTGTTCTGAAGCAGACTTCTAGATATTTTTTTTCACAAGCACCCATTTTTCTCACCCTAAGGGACCCCTGAATGCTATCAAATTACTAAAATGCTAGGAAATGCTATCAAAATACTAAAATTACTATAGAAAAAATAAGTAGTCTCAGACATGCCGCCTACAGATCAACAATAATATTCCCATTCATCTTCCAACACTTTCTTCTTAGAACCACAGAACAGTTTGGAATGGAAGAGACTTTTAAAAGTCTTCCGGTCCAACCCCCCTGCAATGATCTGGTACTACCAAAATTGTCTGGGAGTTTGTCATTTCAGAGAGAGTCAGAACAGTTTCCTCCCTGGTGTCCAATGCATTATTTTGGGGATCTACTACACTCCATTACAACTTTTATCTAGATCCAGAATCAATACTGCTGCTACTGACACTAATACTTCAGGGGATTTGCTACACACCAGAGAATGGGGGCAGTTGAAGTTCTCCATTTAAATTTTTTTTTTCATTCAAATATAAACATACTAACTAATAAAATTATATCAGCCAAGGTCCCCCTCATAAGCCACTGAGATTAGATATGTTGTGCAGCATGGGTTTCTGCAAGGGTTAGCTGAGCAGAATGCATGGCCCTGAATGATGGCTGAAGAACAGCCCATTTGGCTTACTCAAGAAGTAACACTGCAGACCTTGAGAAGCCTAAACTTTTCCCCATCCTTTGAGATTTTAATTAACAATGAGCTTCTCTAAGGTAACTTCATCACTTCTGCATAAATTTCTTGAAGCAAAGACTAATGTAGGCCATAGCTATGTTCCCTGCTGGCTGTGACAGTAATAACCATCCACTGGGGATATCCTCTACACGCCAGAGCTCCTGGGCTTGGTTTGAAAGCCTCCCACTGAGAGATGAAAAAAGACAGAAGTGAGTAGTTCTGGCAGCATGTTCCTTGCAATAAGGTAAGCAACGACACTTGCTAATATTTAGAACATGTTATTGAAGTGTACATGTAATTAAAACTCTCGCTTCATTTTCCTGCTTGCCTCATGCACGTGGGATAACAAGCTGGCTTCAAAGTAGACTGCCAGCCATTTTTGCCAACTGGTCCTGTAAATTTCAGTTCAGCTAATCAAATTTTTAATCAAGATAGCAGGAAAAATAACTGTGATCTGAATGAATTTTCATGCCCTTAAACCCCAGGTGAGAAGAGACAGTTTTTAGAACAGTTGCCCCCAGGGAAGAAAAACAATGAGGGAGGACATCTTAGTGACTAAATATTATTGAGCTAGCATCTGTTACCAAAATAATTATCAGCCTTGGTAGATAAAGCAGGGAAATCAATGAGAGGGTCAGTGATTTACCATTGGCAAAAGAAAGTCTCACAGTACATAAGGATGGACAATCTTGATGAAGGCAGAAACATCAGTTAGATACCCCAAGGAAGAAATGGAGACAAAAATGTTCAGAACAATTGAATATTCCAGTGAACAATGCAATTTTTATAATATTGCTGTGGAGTACAACAAGGAGTCCTTTTCTAACCAAGTCTAGTTTTTCTAATGAACATTTATTCTTCCCCACAGGATTTCTCTGCTCTCACTTTCTGCTTTTCTCAGAAGCCTTTTCAAAAACCCTGCAGGAAACAACACTGAAGTCCATTTAAAACAAACTTTGATACTGCACACTTTGTATTACTACAATATTCACTGCTAGTGCAGACCATTTAGTGAATTAACAAATCCTCCTCCAAGATCAATCTATTGAACTGAATTTGCTCTACAGGGGTTTATGATATTCTTCAGTCACAATAAGGCTGTTGGGTATTTCTAAAAATACCTAGGAAGTCCATTAATTACTACTAATTGTAACACTGATTCTAAATAATTTGTTATTCCAAAAGCATTTCAGCTGCCATAAGACCAATAGAATAATTTTTGACTCGTGCAGCTTACTAAAAAAAAAAAAACAAAAAAACTAATCTTATATTTTTTGTCCTGAAATTTTAATGAACAATAAATACAATTTGGGAGAATTGGCATCTATCTATTTAAAATTCATGGGGGAAAAAATGCTAAAGAACAGAACTACTCTAAACACTGATAGATTGTAAGAGTACTGGCTACTTGTAACAAACCTAGGTGTAGTTAAGAGTTATGTTTTAGTAGCAAATAATAGCAACAAATAGGGTAACACAATCATCAGCTATTATTAAATTATTAAAATAAAAGCAAGAGTTACTAACATGCAATATAGTACTGGTAAAAATCAAAGAAATTTAATTCAGAAGATTCAGTGATTTAAGTCAGAAAGAAGGCCCAAAGATTTGAATGAGGATTTGGCCTGCAGCAAAAGAAATTTGGAGTTTAGCACAATCAATTATCTCAAGCTCAGAAGTTTTATTATCCAATTACTGGATAGTGAATTTTTCTACACCTCTCCAAATATGGAGCAGATGTTCCGGCACCAGAAACTGTGTGAATTAGTAATGAAACACAACTCATGACATATTGGACCCAAGGGCACAGAAATCTTTTGATTAAGCAAGTATTTTCATAGCAGCTCTGCAGCAGACAGACTAAAAGGGTCTTAAACGAGGCACACAAAAGTATCTTAATTTGTCATGATTTGGAGGAAGTCAATGACCAAGTAGCAAACTAAATTTCAAGGAAGCTGTTGTGAACAAAAAAAAAACAAAACCCAAAAACCAACAAAACTTCCAGTTTAGATGCAGTCTAAAATTTGTTGCTAAAATAATTGTAAGAGAATTCATATTTAAGAAAAACTATTATTGTATCACTCTAGTTATATTCAGTAATTTGAGGTGAAACAGAGTATGGACTGTTTGTTAATCCCATGTAGTTTTTAGCTGGATCTTTTTGAAATGGATAAGAAAAGCTTCCAAATGCAGGTCTCCTAACAAAAATGTGTTCAAAAATCAGTATTTACTAATATTGACCAAGGAATGGTGTTACAAATTGACCAATCTAATGCTAGCTATTGTCAAATGGGTATTCTCAAATTTTTTCAGGCCAAAACCAGCCAGCAACCAGGTTATACTCTTAATTTCAATTTGCTTGATCAAAATAGAGCTTGCTGATCCCAAATTACACACTGGCCATGAATACAAGTACTTCTTTCAAGGTGCATGATTTTCAATGACTCTTAAAAAGATGAAACAGGTTTCACTGCTTCTGACCTTTCCTGCTTACTAAGGCTATTTCTGATTTACACATACTTTTCAAAATCTATAATTAAAAAGGTTTCAGGGGACTGAAGTAGCTCATGGGAAGTTTCCACATTTATATCAAGAGCAGGTTGGTGGAAAAGAAGAAACCATGAAGACAAAGGAGCTATAAATGCAAGGAAATCACAAACATTGGCTGCACAATTATACATAAGTCATACCAACAGTGTTTCATCAAGAGCGATGATGCCCATAATCAAAAATGTTCCATCCCCATTTAGCATCCTTAGAACCTTAACATACATCAAAGTAGTAAATACATTATTAAGGCAAAGATCATATTCAGAAGCAGTGCCTAATGTGACTCTTAAGAAGCATTTTGTGCATTGAATTACTCTTTTCATGTTTTTCCTTTCTAATTTACTCTGATAGAAGCTGTTAAAGTAATGGCAAACGTTGGCATATAGAAATATTCTTGGCAAGGAAGAATGTACAAGTTTGTTTTGTATCTATCTTACTTCCTCTTGCATTTAGATCATGATTTTAAAATTTATCTCATTCCTTTCTTTTATGTTTAGGGACATTAATGCCATCTCCTGTCAGTGCTTTACAAATAAACCCAGTGGCATTCAATAACATCTGTAAAAAATCTTTAATAAAAGTCTAGAACTCAAGTGGATAGCAAGGAGATAATAAAAAGCCTAATACCACTCATATGTCACATAATAGAACAGTTTATTTTAGCTCATCTAAGCAATGACATGGAACAGCTAATACCATTCTCTGTGTCCTTAGTCACAGTTTTATAATTTGTAACACTATCAAAGTTGGTTTTAATATCTTCTTCTAAGACTTCACAATAGCAAGCTGCATTTTCCTTCCTCCTTATAAGCATACATAAAGTTCAAGCAAGCGTTATAGGTTTAGAAATTGGTTTTAAATTAAAAATCAGACTTCATCATAAATATGTTTTTCAGTTTTCCAAAAGCCTTTATAGACTATTTCTCTCTGGGGGTGTTTGTCAACACTTGGTTGAACATGAGCCAGCAGTGTGCCCAGGTGGCCAAGAAAGCCAGTGGCATCGGCTTTTATCTGAAATAGCGTGGCCAGCAGGACCAGGGCAATGAGCATTCCCCTGTACTCAGCACTGTTGAACTCAAATCCTGTGTTCAGTTCTGGGCCCCTCACTACAAGAAAGACTTTGAGCTACTGGAGCATGTCTCAGAGAAGGGCAATTAGGCTGGTGAAGGCTCTACAGTACAAATCATATGAGGAGTGGCTGAGGAAGCTGGGACTGTTTAGCCTTGAAAAAAGGAGGCTGAGGAGGACCTGATTGCTCTCTGCAACTGCCTGAAAGGAGGCTGGAGCGAGGTGGGAGTCACTCTCTTCTCCCAAGTAACACACAATAGAACAATAGGAAAGAGCCTCAAGTTGCACCAGAGGAGGTTTAGATTGGATATTAGGAAAGATTTCTTTACAGAAGGTGTTGCCAAGCATTGGAGCAGGCTGCCCAGGGAAGTGATAGTCCCCACCCCTGAAGGTATTCAAAAGACACGTAGATGTGGCACTTATGAAGATGGTTTAGAGGTGGGCTAACAGTTGGACTCAAGGATCTTAGAGGTCTTTTCCAGTCTAAATGATTCTATAATTCTATAACATTCCATGCTTGTGCTATGCATAGGAAAATGAGGAAAAACACAGGGCTTAAGTATCTCAAATTCATTTTGCCTGAATTGCATATATCCCACACCCAGAAGACTTACTAGCAAAGACAGTGAAATGATAGATAATTAACATGCTTGCCATCAGAAATATCTCCATACAACTAAGATTCATGATGATTTTATTAAATACACAAGCATGGGCAAGGTAACATATCCTTCAAAACTAGTTTTGATAGGCTGAAGAGCTGTCCAGTGGATGTCACAAATTGCCTGAGCCTTTACAGTACTTTCGACAGAAAAGGATAATCATAATTTAAATACAATCAGAAGTTTACTGGGGAACTTGAAAGTGGAAACAGTATGTTACGGGTTTCACAGGAGAAATACTTTCCCTGAAGAGCCAACACTGTGTTACACTCTGTAGTCCTCTCTGGAAACTTGCTAAATCTTAGAAAAGGAAAAAAAAATCAGGTGAATAGAACTTCAGCAAACTTTCTGAAAGCTCTCATTCATGATTTGTTCAAGGAATGAACTAAGGGTTGAGCTGAGCATTTAACCTCAAAGTAATGTGTCACATATTTCTGCACAGATAAAGAACTGTTAATACACATGACAACACTGTGAAGAATTCCAAGATATACTAAGCATGGTAGAAAAAAATTTCAAGATTTATTAGTGATTTGGGGTACTTCAGTTTCTAGGAACTCTGCATACATCAGCTAGAAATAAAACAGTTTTTACAAAAGTTGTGGCACAATTTCACAGCCACATGATTTTCCTTTAATGAACAATTTACATCAAAATAATATTTGTTAAATAATTCAGATGGCTACAAAGGTAAAGACGAATATCTGAAGTGTAAAGGATTCCTTTCACTTTCTCAGAAACATGACACTCCCATGTTCTGGCAATGGCTTCACAAGCTTAGCTGGCAATGACCACAAAATAGGGCAATAGAAATAATACCCATACCTGATACCTGGTGCTCAGACATCTCTCCAGAACACTTAGGGCAGTACTTGGGGATGTCAGAAACATTAGTTCAGAGAAATTCTGATGCTGAGTTGTCAAGACTGACAGAAGAGATCTATAACCACTAAACTACCTACAGTCCATTGTGAAGGAGGCACTCCTTTCACCACAGAATGAGCTCATTAAAATGGTTTTAACCGATAGTGACTGAAAAGTGGGAGTGAGTGACCTCACCATCAGGCTACAGAATTGTTCTCTGATCAAGGAAAATATTAAAGTAAGATTAAAAAAAACCCCACAAAGTTTCAAAATAGTTTTAAGATTATCTTTTGAACTAAAGAACAAGTTTTTTACAATCTTTCACATAAGCAGCTAAATTGAAATTAAATGAAATATTCCAATACAGCTTGGTCAATATTTTTGATGCAAAACTTTTTAGATAGCTGCGTGAAATTTGAAGCTTGACTTTGCAAACATTTTCTAAAAACTAGTATATAATGCACTGTAAACATGAATTTTTAAATAATGTAGATGTACATGGTGGGTTAACTTTGTCTGGATGGCAGGTGCTCACCAAAGCTTCTCTATCATTCCCCTACTGAGCTGGACAGGGGAGAGAAAATATAACAAATGGTTCTGTCAGATATGGGGAAGCTTCTAGAAAATCCTCTTGGAAGCCACCTCTGTAGCACCCCACTACCAAAACCTTGTCACACAAACCTAACAGAATGTGGCACTTAGGAACATGGTTTAGTGGTGGACTTCATAGTATTAGATGTCTGATCAGGCTCAATTATATCAAAGGTATTTTCCAACTTACATGATTCTATGAAAAGCAAAACTTGCTTTTAAAAGACAATATAGTGCCCCATGGCAATACTGCATTAATGTGGTGGTTCACCAGAGAAAGCCCAAGTCTTTCTTTTTCCCGCAAAAAGATAAAAGACCTTCTATATGTTAAGGTTTCTTGGCTATGACAGCATGATGCTATATCAAAATGATTATCCTTTAAATTCAACTGTAATGTCCTTATGCACTGTTGAAAAATTAATATTATATGACAGTCATGAACCTCAACAGAGAATGTGGTTGACATTTTCTTTCAGCAGCATACTCTGAAAAATTACAGAAACTGAGCTTGAAGGACCAGCCACTGAGGCTGAAATGCCTTGGAGGGAGAGAAGAAAAGCACTCATGGTAGAATTGCCAGAGGAATATATGGCTTTAGATTGCCCAAGATCAAGGACATGATCAAATACCTAATTACTACCTACACACAAATAAAATTTTAAAAAAAATCCTGTTAAACAGTTTCTGTCTCATTGGTTTAGCATTTATTAGAAATTGTGACTGTTCTCTTCACAAAAATATGTACTAGGAATTAACACAGATTATTTTCTAATTATCCCCTTCTCTGGAGTATTTCATGAACCTTTTCATGTCTATGTCAAGAGTATCTTTGCATACTTGAGGAAGTGCTTGTTCTACGAATTTAAGTTGCTGTGGTGTGTAGCTGCAGGGCTGGTTACGATATTCTTCCTCTAATCTCTCAGAGATGTTTTTTCTAATCTTAGAAAATTCATGCTCTTCACCAATCCTCAAAACTACAGTGTCAGCCTTTGGGAGATAATCAAATTCCTTTACTTTGAGACCTTGGCTTCCAGTAGACTGCAGTGTCCTTTCACAATGGAATGAAATGGAAATGCATTTACAGTTTTTCTTAAAGCATCCATGGGCAGCATTGGCACAGAAACAGAACAACCTTCAGCTACTTCTGTACCATTTAAAAATGATACTGAAAAAATAATAGTAGATCTATAGAAAACTATATGTTTTTATTAATGAAACTTTTAGATGAGCCTACTCTAGCTAATAATTGTAACAGGGCCTAATACTACTCTTTCTTTAAGTCTGTCATTACATTTTCTTCCTGCCATCCTTTTTGGAACTGCTCTTTAATCCAATATAACCCTCATTTTGCCATTTGACAGCTTCTGCAGAACGTTGAATACAACAGAAGAGGAAAGCTCCTTTCTGCACATTTGGTACAAGGTCACTGTTCTTCTCTGGCCTGTAATGCTTAGAATTGTGTGCTTTGTAAGCACTTCTCTCCATACCAGCCCATGAAATCTCTCAGTGTCTACTCTAGTGGATAAGACAGTCTGAATCAAACCATTTGCAGCTAACACCAAACCAAAAGATATAATTTAGCATTTTACTAAGGTACCAAAATAAAAAATATAGGAAGTTTAGACCTGTTATATAAACCATTATCCCTACTTAATAATTTCCTAATTATTCCTTCCTTGTGAATACTTAATGCACCTCCTCCGTTTTATGTCATGAGTGTCCTTGCATACATGAGCAAGTTAAGCCTGCATTCATTCTACCTTGAGCAGACATTTACTTACATAATTGCAAACAACTTTTTTTTTGTGACTCCAACATGTACTACTTCTTTAGTATAACACTTTTTTCCAAACATTTATACAACAGTCGATATTCAGGTAAGGCCACTCAAACATGATGTTCTCGATAAGCTCTATTTTAGTCTTACAACAACTTTATATGTCAAAAATATGCAGCTTCTGCTAGGACTTGTATAGGCATGCAGGGCAAGTCACCATTTTGCCTTTTCTGGGACACCACACCAGGCGCTGTCTTTGGAAAGCATTTTTGCTTGTTTAGTGGTGAATACACTTTTGTGGGTAAAAGGCTCTTTTGTACACTCTTTTATTAATATTGTTATGATTATTGTGACTTTTCAGTAAACTGTGATTCTGTTTTATAATCTCTCCCAGTGTTTCCTTCACTATTGGAAGGGGACAAGGGAAAAGGGCAGCATGAGTGGGTTTAATTTTCCCTGCTGGGTTTTAAGCCAGCACAAATACTTTCTTCAAAAACAAGACTCAGAGCTATTCATACTGAGACAGGAACAAACAACTACAGCTTTAAATCAACTAAAACTATCTTACAATGTTAACTACAGCAGTTATTTCTACTGAAATATGCTTTTGAATAATGATAGCTGAATATAGGACTAAATCATCTGTGCCACATAAGTAATTTAGGGATCTAAGTCCCTACGAAATTAGAAAAAACGTCTTCAAGTATATCATGTTTAATGACCAGATTACCTCAGAAACTGGCCAGAAACCTGGACATTTTAAAAGTATTTTAAAAATTAGACCAGTGGAAGAGATGAGCTATACGTAGAAGAAGTTTCCTATTAAAAGAATATCAGCATTTTTTTCTATTCAAAAGAGGGTGTTGTCTCTGAGTGCTCCTTATCTATTGCAGGATACAGATGTCGCTTCAGTTATGCTGGAGGTACCCTAAGAAAGCAATGGCTTGAGAGTTACAAATGCAAGACTCTGTTTCCAAATGGAAATGGATCTTATAGAAGTCAAAGAGCCTGTCTCTATACCCAAGACAAAGGATTATCCACTACTGTAGACGCTACTCTGACATCCTAGAGCTGGGTGTTAACTTTCTGCTGCGGTACAGAATACTTGTTAACTTTCAGCAAGATACTTTATGGCCAATTAAGACATCAGTATCTAAAAAACCAAAATGAGAGGATGATATAATTAGAAAATTGTGTGCTTTCCGAAAGTGTATTGCATTATTATTATTATTGTCATCATTATCTGGGTCTCTAGACATCTTAAAAGCTGTGACGCAGGCTCTCTTTGCTTCCACTTAATAAAACCCTAATTCATAGAGATATTGCAAGGACATTGACATTTATAAAGGATTAGGGTATTCATCTCCCTTCCCTTCCCAGGTATCCAAGGTACAACTTCTAAAATACTATGAGGAAAGATTATCTTTCCAAAAAAACTGTGCTGAAAGTTTAACTGCATCTTCTAACACAATTATTAAGACCTTTCAGAGCAAGCAAGCAAGACTGAATGAAAGAAAATGGCTCCTCATACAAGACCCAGTTAAGCTGTTGAAATTCTTGGCCTAGAAATGTTGCGGATGATTAAGGATTTCATAGATTCAAAGCAGGACTGAAAAGACCAACGGGAATAAGAAAAAAAATCCTCTGAAAGGTGCTACACACCCAGAAAATAACTCTGGCTCTGACAGTTCCTGAGCTGCAAAATGTCAGAGGATGAAAGGCTATATGCACTTGCTATGTTTTCCTATTCATTTGTTTTCATTCAGTCAAACAACACTTCATTTCCATGTACAGTAGCAACTTCTATACACCTGCACAGAAACATTAACAAAATAACATAAATTAAGAATCTTTTCTGCTCAGGCCAATTCAACTTCTGTTTTAAAGTTCTACTTCAGTGTGCCAAATAAAAATATTTATGGACTCTTTTTATTATTTGGACAAACCCAAGTGCTGCCACATCCATTTCTTGGCATGGCCGCAATAAACACACTAAAATTAGGATACGAGATAAAATTAAGCACTTTGGCAATTGAAGCTGGATTATTTCAGCACTGAATTCTTTGCCAGCAATGGACACAGTGGGAAAAACAGTGTGAAATGCTTGCAATTGAGTTCACAAAAGTACAAGCAGCTGTCCACATGCAGAGCATCTTCTGTTTTGTCTCAATATACAAGAAGTAGAGTACCTTCACTGTGGCAGCACACAAACAAGCAAAATAACTGCGAAAAAGAGGAATACTGGGGGTGGGGGGGAGGGGGAGGAAGAGGAATACTAGGAAAATAATGCAGAATCATATCTACCTGTATCATTACAAAACGCTTTGTACAACCATTTGTCAAAGCCATGAAAGACAAAACTGAAAAAAACCCCATTGAAATCAAGGAAAGGATACTAAACCATGATTTAGATTATTCATTTTGATAGCTTTAGTTTGAATTTAATGTTTCAGATACACATACATTAGCATAAAAGTAACAGGTTTTCAGCTTGAAAATGTCATATAGAATTATTTTAATCCTTTTGGAGAGGCTTCCCCATGAAACTACTACTCATATTTTGCTAATTCTCCATGAATGCTACTTGTATATTTAAACTCAAGGGGCATGAACCAGTACTGTTGTATGTGTGCTGTGACTAGTGGAAATAGTCACGTTAGTAAAATAGCAAAATATAACTGGGAAAGATTTTGCTGTACTGAAAAATGCATACTTATAATAGAGGAACACAATGGGAGGCTAAACAGAGAGGCCTCTAATTCTCAGTAAGATATGGGCAAGTGTGAATAAAAGTAATACCAAAGTACACAACGACCATATACAAACCAGATATAATTTATATCTGGTTTAGTAGGAGTATTCTCAAGAGTTAAGATTCAGATGTATGAGATACAAATGTGTAGGAGAACCCAGAATTTCTGAGGTCTTAACTCATATGGGTACTTTCCCAAAGCCCAATCAATCTCATGGAGAAAAAATTGTTTCAGAAACACTTTTTAATCCTTGCTAAGTCACCATTTTTTCTAAGTTATTTAAGCAAAATTTTCTTGTATTCTGCCTTTCAGACAAATTTTCTTTGCAAAGAACACTATCTCAAGTAAGTTTAATCCATCTCCAGTGTGTTACAATTCTTCTTCCAACACTTTGACTGCAAAATTCTCATAGAAGACTGCATTTCAACTTTCAGTGCCAGATTGTCCTTGCTATACCTGAAGTGAAGCTGAAACCAATCCTCCATTTATTTCCTATGGGAAGACAAGAAGGGCAGAGAGAACTGGGAAATGAGACCTTGAGGTAAGAGCATGAGTTTCAGGTTAGGGAGTAAGAAAGTATCACATCCTAATCTTGAACCACTGGACAATGAAAATCAAATTGGATCCATGGGGTCTGGACCAGGACAGTCTCTGCATGTAACAAATCTGACAGAAGACTTTGAGTCCACCCTCTGCTGCTGGACTAAGGCCTCTATGATAAACCACAGCCCTGAGAGGGGCTGAAAGGCTGAAACTGAATCTCATTACACTGTTCAGGGGTAATGCATTAAAGGACTTTCAACCAGACCATTCCTATCCTTTTGCTTCTGCAGTATATAAAAAATTTCTCAAGAAACCACAAGCTCTAACTGCTTCCAAAGAATGATGGTAGGTGAAAGAAAGTCAAAGCTAATAGTGACTGTACAAGCAATTATTTCCACATTTCTCATCTGTAGGCTCCATTAACATCAGACAGCTTTTGTATTTTTGTCTAGTCACTTTTTATTTTGTATATCTTTTAAGAGAAATCAGCAATTTAATGCTATTAGTGATGACCCTCCTAAGCATGTCACCTAGCATGATGCCAATTTAGAGACTCAATTGCTTGGAGGACAAGTTGAAAAGAAATAAGTGTTCAGAAGCTGTGGGAAACATCGTATGCTACCCTGACCATGCTGCTTTTCAGTTTGATGCTGATTTGAGGCTCAGGGGAACTCTTGAAGGCTGTGTTAAACACTGTGCTGAATTAAGCAGTCACCAGAAAGTGGCACAGAAAGTGACTCACCTCCTGAACAGCTTCAGAACATGTCTGTCTGTTCTTTTCAACAGTTCAGTCATATAGCACGTAAGCTTTGAAATAAAATTTGAACCATAAAGCTATGCAGCAGTGTAACAGAGCCCAGCACAGGCCAGGGCAAGATGACCCAGGCAGGCACCCAGGCAAAGTACACTTTTATAGGATTTCATCTGCATGGAGTAAATCAGAAGATATTGCAGCTCCAGTTAAATTCAGTTCCTTTTCACTAGATTTTGAAATCTCTGCTAAAACTTCAACAAAATTTTACTTCCATTTAAGTTATAAGTACACTGCAGGTGAAAATAAGGCCTACAACATTAATCACACAAATTTGGGAGCACTTCAGAGTGCCTGCCCTGGCCAAGCAAACAAACAGCAGGGCAGGGACTTCAAATTATTCAAAGAATCTGCGCAGGGTTTTTGCTGCATCTTAGCAATAGGTTGAATTTGCTGATTGTATGTATTCCAGAAATCAAAAGGGTGCTCTCAAAGATCTGTCTCAAATATTACTTTCGTCCTTTTCATGGGATTCAAACCTACTATACCACAGATAACTGCTGCCAATCAATATTACTGAAAAGCAATTATTCAATGATATTAAAGGCCAAAATTTGCATAACAGCTACTTAGACTACAGATCCAGCTGGATCAAGGTACTTTTCAATTAAAAATATATACACATACAACAAAATATGGTGATGCAAACTCCAAGGAACTGACAGTCTAAATGACTGACCTAAAAGACAGGTAAACATGGGACAAACAGCAGGAAAAAATTATGAGATATCTTACAGGTTCAAGATAATATGAGAGGCCCCACAGTTATGTGACTGTACATGGATACAAGAAATACAAGATTTGTTTATGATGTCAGGAAGAGATGTTTTGCTCTTGCTCACCAAACAAGTATTAGATTCAACCTCTGTGAGTCAAAGGCAAAGCATTTGCACATGGTCTTGGACAGCATATTCCTAGGTTAATTCACAGAAGGAACGAGGCACACATGAGCCTGGGGGGACAGAACATAACATTAACCTTACTGATTTGCTCTAAACCTGTTCAAGCAGCTGTTTATGACCAAGTCTCCAACACACACACATAAAGACAAAGTTTGAAGCAGAATTTGATGACACATAAATTTGCCTTTCAGTACCAGAATTTGTTACCTATTAACCAGTTTGATGCATTTATTTATTTGTTGTGAACAGACTGTGCCCAAAGATATTTGAAAATTACTTTAACCATCACTGTGGTTTTTCTTTTCAGGCCATACACTATTTAAAAACACATCTTATTCATGCTTCTGTCCTTGAAGACCTTGAGAGCCATTCCCTTCTCTGATACGTGTTTGTGTGCTAACAAGAAATGTAATTATGGAACACCCTAACTGTTTGATGTATGCTGTCAGTGGCTGCTTAGGGACTTTTTATGTATTACTGACAGACTCATCAATACTTTTGCCATACATCGTCTAAACTTGAATACTGAAAATGTTTATGTTATTTTGATAATTTTGACAAGCCTGTAAATGAAAAGTTTTCTTCATAGAAAAAATCCAGAGTTTTCCCTTCCAAGTTTCTGAAGACACTGATAACTTCCACTACAATCATCTTAAAATCTAAGTGCTGCCAGCATGCTGACTGTTTTCCATTAGGCATTGGTATCTCAGCTATGGTATAAATAGCAGGATAACAGCTATTATCTTCATGTTATAAGGAAGCTTCCTCTGAACGGGAAACAAAAGCAATTCTGTGCAAACTGATAGTCTGGGGATCTCTGTGATACTGATCTCTCACGACTATACCACGGCTAGTATTAGCATACACAGAACCAATATGTGTTCCTGCTTTAAGATTATATTCTTAAATGCTGTTATAGCTGTTCAGATGCAGTTTGTGTTCTTGCAGTCTTTCATCCTCTGAAACTGTAGAAAGGGAGAAGAGCTATAAAACCGGCTTGAGAGTTGTCTGAAACCTCTCAGGCAGATGAATCTGCTGAGAAAGATCACTCACACCCAGAGAGGAAACTGCCTGGCCTGCTGGACTAGCTCCTGCCTATTTTGGCTTCTGTTGCTACTATCACAATAAAGGGTAAGGGGGACATGGAATCCCATCACTGCAGGCCTGAGGATCCCAAAAACTGGAAAGAGGGCTTTCTCCTGGACACTCATGCCCTGCACAGAGATGCCATTTTCCCCACAGACATTACCACATTTCCTGGGTAGAATGTGACTTGTGCGCAATCAGAGGCAGTGCAGTTAATCATGGTATGGAAAGGAGCCAATACCTTTTGAGAGAGGTCAGAGGCTGAGCAAGGAAGAAAAAAGATGTATGTCTGGACAGTAAAAGGGAAATGCAAAAGTTCTGGAGCTAAAGGAGCCTGCAGCAAGCATCTGAATTCTCAGGTGACTGTGACAAAGTGTCATTTTTCAAGTTTGCTCTGGTGTTATCACCTGTTCTTTTATTTCTGTTTGCGTCGTTCAGTTTTCTGATTTCTAATACTTACTGTTATAGAAATGCTACAGTGACTTAATCCTTTAATGAAATAAGTTTTGACTGGTATACAAATATAAAATGACACAGTTTGACTTTAGAGCTAGACACATCACTCCTTTAAAAAAATATTATCATTCCCCACTCTCACATTAAGAGATATTTGGTTAAAGTCCAGTGATATTAGTGGGTTTTAGCAGCCATTTTCTTTTTCCTGGAATACCAGGGGGTGAAATTATCCTCTGGCAAAATTTCAACAAAGTCAGGCAGATGATTCCAACCGGGAATTAAGCCATGGGCACCACAGGGCAAATTCTTTCCATCACTGAGCCACAAAACATTGCAGATAGTTAACACTGCTTCCCAAAAGTTCTATGCAAATAATTCAGGACCTAATGTAACCCAAAAACTATACTAAAATAATCAGTTCTACAGTGTTTAATCAGCTGAGAAATGAGCAGCTCATTTTCTTGGACTGATAAGATGCTTTGTGATTTCCTGTGTGTTCCTGCATGTATCATTTGTTAGCAAACATTGTGTGTTCTCTTTTAGTAACAGGGAATAATTACTGAACATTATCTGAAGCAAAAAAAGAAGAATTATCCCCTTCAGAGAATACATATGAAATACAACAAAAGACATGAAGAGAGAAGTTGTGTTTGAAAACATCATTTCAAACATGCTAAACTTATTCTTGAGGTCTCCAAGCGGAAAAAAAAACCCAACCAAAACAACAAATAAAAAGAACACATCATAAAACCCCAACCATCAAACTAAACAAAAAACTCATAAACAACAACCAGAAAGTCAAAGCATGTTTAATAGCATGGTCAACCACGATTGCTCTATATTGGACTCACAAAGTGATTTACTCATAATTTATAAAGAAAGGATATGCAAGTCACCTGTTCTCTGAAATGTGAGCAGCCCTGAGAGAAAACTCACAGCTCTGCCAAAAATATAAACAGCCTTTGAAAGCTGCTTGTTAAGAAAGGGGTAAAAGGACATTTGCAAATAAATCTTCATAGACAGACTTCTTCAGACAGCCACGTATAACTACAGCAACATATTTATAGAAGGTTGCTTCATGGTCACAGAAATACTAAGTATACTAACCACTGGCAAAGCATTGCCCTGACACTTAAGCCAAATGAACTCTGACAAAGACGGAAGTATTCAGGCATACACTTCTGCAGAAGACTACCAGTTTGATTAGTGTGTCAGAATTAAAATAAACTTAAAAGGGGAATATGAAAGACTTTTTTTCTCCCTGTTTCTCCCATATCTCTCTCTACTCCACAACTACTTCTGTCAGAGATACCACTGAAGACTTTGTCTCTCAGAAAGATGAAACAAAAGAAAGAAACATTAAAACATTCCTAGAGAAAAGGCAAGGCAGGAGTCAGGGGAATAGGGCAAGTCTTAGAAGACAGGTTTGTAACTCAGTAGTCTACCATGGACCTCTAGTGAGTTCCTCACAATAAGCCAGATGACCATATTCAAAAGGATATTTAAGTGCCTATATCCCTGTGAAATCGATGGGATTTGAATAGCGGGATCCCTTTGAGGAGCTATGTTGAAGATATACCTGGTGTAGGCAGCTGAGCTCACGAGCTGCAGATTGAGATATAGTTTGAAAGATTGAGCTCTGGGTGGGAGCCTGAGACAGGAGGCCATGAACCGCCAACCCTTTGGAATAACAAAGGGAATGAAGATGCATGATGCCAGCCAGGTGAATGGACACTGAGAGATACAGCAGGAGCCAGAAATTGTCGACCTTTTGTAGAACAAAAGATGAATGACCAGTGACACTAGCGAGGTGGATGGACGCAGAGGGGGACAGGAGCTGAAGACTCAGAGGAAGAGTGAGACTGGAGCACGGAGAAACAGTGAGGGTACAATATCCATGGGCTTCCTTTGTTAAGTGCCCTCCCCAGAGGCACCAGCTCCAGCTGTTTCTGTGTTGCTGCACAATGAATCTGCTCTGGGAAAGCTGGGGTGAATCAGGCAGGGAAACCTGGTCTGGCTGTGAGTGTGGGGAGTGCAGGGAGTCAAGCAGGTACCTGTCAGGTAACTGGAGCCACCCACAGCGAAAGGGCCTCAGTCCCAGCAGTGAAAGTCTCCGAGTTGTGAGTGCAACTGCCAGAGAGTGCAGAGAATGGGCAGACTGGGAAGTTTCCTTAAGAGCGAGTTACTTGTGCCTCATTCCGTTACTTGTAAAAAAGAGGAAACACCCCTTTCCTACCTTACTCACATGCTGCAATTTGAGTATTTATGGACTGCAAAGAGCTCAGATGCACTACATCTGATAATCCAACAAAGAAGTTAAGGTACTGAACCAGATACCTCTCCCATACACAAAAGCTTAAAACATGCTCAACAAATAAAGAAATCATTATTTAGGGAGAAATCACAAAAAAAAAAAAAAAAAAAAAAAAAAAAAAAAAAAAAAGGGGAAGATTTCAAATTTGAACTGTATCTTTAAAAAAGGGGGGGAAATATTTATTTTCAACTGGATTTTTTCCANAGTATAACTGCACAATATCTTAAAACACTGTCCAGAATCAAAATGACTTAGCACTCAAACATTCACTTAGTAGAAATGATAGATTTTTTGCACAGTCAAGACATCCCCTTGAAAATGCCTGGAAGAAAATGTGTTTTAAAAAGACAATCATTTTCCCTTTTTTGATTTGAAAAAAGCTATTCTTTTTTCCCCCTCTTCATAAATTTGAAAAAGAAGCCAGATATAATGAGTTTTAACAGAATACAGTAAAAAAAATATACTAACTCTTGTTATGGTATTCCTCCTTTCAAAAACCTTTTAAGTAACTTTTAAGGCTACATTGGTGGTTTTTTTCACACATTGAATAATCTTAACCTTAATTCCATGCTATACAAACTAAATTTTCTTGCACTGTTTCTGAGAGAGAGAAAAAATAGATTTCTGAAATCTATTTTGCTTATTACTGTTCCAGGTTCATGTGGAGCTTGAGTTTTCTTCTCCAAGCATAAGAGCAATGTCTGGCTTCTCCAGGCCAACAGCCTTCTTAGATGTTAACAGCCTGGGTATCTAGAGATGTCCACAGTTTTATTTCTTTTTACCTGGAGCAGTGAGTTCCTCTTCAAATAGACTCAAACTAGCAGATAATCTCCTGGCACAAACATAGGAAAGTGAGCAGGCAAACAAATACGACTCCAAAATAACTCTAAAGATTAGACTGGTAGCTGAAGGTACTCTCCATTGCCATTATGCTTACATATAGCAAAGTGAAACTGCAAAAGCTACTGCTGTACTGAGAATTGCACCATTTTAACTCTGAGGGATAATTGTCCCAATTAAACAGTGAAATGTGATGAAAAAACTATTCATTGAGCCCCTTCAGATTGCTACTTCTCAGCAAGGGAATTTTCTCTGAAAAATTTTACTTTTCTCCTCACAGAGACTCTTAATACCAAGCAATTAAAATCTCAACAGTCATTTTTCTCTACTAGTTTGTTCCCAGAATTGTTCAAAAATTCTTCCTCAGGAAGAGAGTGAACAAAAAAAATTTCAACCTGAAATTTATGTGTATGTAAGTTGCAATATATTACAAGCAATACTCATCCTTAACAATTTCTGTATTATTTTATGACAATACAACATACTGTATTTCAATGCAAAGAAAGCTAGAAAAACTACAAAGAAAAGTTGAAAAAAACTCAGTCTAACTGGCTTCCATTCAACTGTGAATTTAACCAATAATCTCGTATTCAGTCTTGCACTTACATTCAATTATGACTAGCAATGGTTTGACATATTCAGTGCAAAACATGTGAGGAATATATTTTGTGTTATCTTTTCTTTTCATCTTATATCATCATCTCTTGTATTTCAATATAAAAAAGCAAATGTGTTTAGTCCCTTGTGGAATTAGAGAGGCTGAACAAACATTCCACATCCTGTTGGCTGTTTCTATCCAAGCTTTGCTAATGATGACAAACCCTTTGAAGTTACTATAGCTCTGGGAGAGACAGACGGTCTTTATGGAAAAGCCAGCATTTTAATAAAAAAAAAAAAAAAAAGGATTATTTTTTCTTGATTGGAGCCAAATTACAAAACAAATTCCTGATTTAAATCTATGGGCTATCCTCCAGTACCTCAAACACCAAGTTTTTATTACGGACAACCTTGGGCACTACTGCAATGCTAGTAAAGTTCAGGTTGAAATGTCAAGGATTCTAAGATGTACTTGAGATTCTATTCCAGTAGAAATGAGCACTCACTTAAAATCCTATCGGAAAATGTAAAACTAAATTGTATAAAACTCTGCACATTTTTGATATGTAGATCCAATAAATAATAACTTGTCAGCAGCAGTCATCTATTCCATTCTGCCAATTTAAGATTTGTGACTTAATATATTTTGCAGTTTTATCTAATCTTTATTTAATCTAAACATTTTCCATCAATTTCCTCTAGTACTATCACAGAACTAAATACATTTGAGTCAATCTGAGCTTTATCTGAAGTCCACATTATCTCCACATCTCAATCATTCATGTTTGAAAATTTAATCTTAAAGGCTCTTCTGAAATTTTTTCCAACTTTAGCTGCTCAGATAAAATCATTGATGGAAAAGTTATTTCCTTCTTTCACTTTTCTGCATTACTCAGCTTGGATGGGATACATAACTCAAAGCCAGTAGTGAAGTCCAAAAGTACACCAGCAGGCTATGCAGAGGCACAGACTACTCAAAGCACAGCTCCTGGGTGCTCCATAGACACTGATGGAGTCAAAACAATCTCTCAGCACTTTTTTGGAAACAGTTTTTATTCTACAAGAATGCTGATCGATCAGGAACCACCTATATCAAAGACTGCACTGCTGCAATTCATATTTATGGTGTACCACACTGCTGTGTTGTTCAGGATGAAAGTACCGTGAAAAAGGTGTGAGCAAAACTGAAGTAGAAGCATCTGAGCAGAAAAAGTAATCCTGAAGTAAACTGCTAGAAGACATAAAAAGAAGCCAAAAATTCTTGGCCACAATTGCTAACATTTTTCTGCCATTAAAGAAACTATGATGTTAGAAATACACTAGCTTAAGAAAGAGCTTACATTCACTGTCTTACACGTAAAAATACAAATGCTCATTTTTAAAATCAAGGCAAGTCCTGCTTGGTTGCAGTGAGCTATATGCAGAAGGGTTTTGCCTTCTTCTCTACACTACTAAGAGCGCAAGAGCATTAATGTACACAGGAAAATAATAGGAGACCCCTCACCTTTATTCTGTTTCCCTACTGTTCTCCCTCCTCCTCCTCCCCAAAGCCTGATGGTATTGCATGGGGAGTCTCTTTGCAAGTGAACAACCCACTCTGCATGGACTGGGGAAGGCACCATGCATTGGGATGCAGGTGCAGCTCTGGACACTCTCTTACTCTGCTCCACAGCCAGCAATCACACACACAGTAACAATCTTGTGCTCTTTTATCACACAACTTCAACACCTTTCATGCAGCTGTGCCTTCCCTATGCAGCGCAAATATTTTCCAACCTCTGCAGAGAAACAAGGCTTAAATGGTTTGCGGACAGAATTGCATCCTTATATTCTGCACTGAGTCTTGCTAGGTTGAGATTTGAGGAAGTAAAAGAGATTTCAAACTCCTGCTGTCAGAAACATTCTCTTTTGATAGATAATAAGATTCCAGAACTGTCAATCTGGCACCTCTTGCCAGCATGGAGTTTATTTTTTAGGACAGTTGTAACAAATGTAATGTAATAAGGTACTAAATCAATCATCTATATTTTTGGCTCCTGTTGTTCACATGCTAAGCTGTTACAAGATAGCTGGTTATATAACTACTATTTTAACCCTTAAACTCCAAATGAGACCAACCACAGAGACACATGGTACAGTGTCCTACCCTATACTGCCAGCCTAATTCTACAAACTGCATTTGTTTTTCATATTTCTTGCCAAGTGGAAAACGTTACCCATGGGAAATAACTTAAACATTAATTTCCTTTCAAAATTCTTCAGATTTATTTTTGAAAAACCCTCAACTACGTTGCAGTGGATCTTAACATTTTTTATCCCTTTCCTGTCTGTTTCTCTTATTTCTGCATCAAAAAGCAGAAATATCATGCTTTGAAGAAAATGAAAGGGATGTAAGACAGAGAAGGACAGTGAGAAACAAAAATGGAAGAGAGGTTAACGACTCCAAAATATTATGTTCTTTATGCCCCCCTAGATGCCACCTCTATTTTAAGATTATTGAAGTTTACTAATAGAGAGTCACATCCTATTAATAGCATGGGTAATAGAAGCTAGTCAATGCAGGAAGAGAGACCAAAAGTATAATCCAAACTAGGAGATCAGTAGAGACCAGTAATGAACACAAATGTGTTTGGAGCCTCCTCAGCTGTTCCCAGCTCCCCATGGAACAGCAGTAGTTCTCAGCAGCTTCCTGTGGTTTCTTCACCATAAACATGTGGGATAGAATATTGAAGCTTCCAGGTCTTATGACCACCTCTACAGATACAGAGAAATGCAGCACAAGGTGCTATAAACATGGAAATATTCTCGGCTCAACCCATTCTGATCACTACTGGTACCTTTCACTTGCTCCTCAAGTAACATCTGCCATAAATCACCCATCCCCTTATCAAGTGTAAGCAGAAATTGCAACAAAAATTACAGAAGTCAATAGAAGGATATCTGGTGCCTAGTGAAGTCCATTATGCCTTTCTCATGACATCTTTAATTTCTTTTGTTGTCATAACAGCTGGAAACCCTTGGCATCAACAACCTACTTAGTATATTTACACCGCAAATTGACCACAGTGAAATGTAATTTGTCTCTCAGAAGCCAACGCAATGAACTGAGCCCATAACTCATAAATTCTTCATTCCTACTGTAAGCTCACAGATAGAACAAAGTATACTATGACACATATTGAAATTAGTCAAAAGTAAGAAGTAGATGTGATTTGATCTTGGTATTGTCATTAAGCTCGGATTTAAAAATGCCTGAAACACATTGCTAAGCATGTTCATGTAAAATGCTGTCATGTCAAATGGGAAAAACATAGTAAGAGGTTTTAGTTCCTTTTTAAATATAAGCACTGCTTATCCTGCTACTCTGAAGGAGGCAAAGGCCCTGTGGAAAAACAATTTCACGAGCCTGTGTTTCATGAGTTCTAAGAGTTATTGTCATACAATTCATTCCTATGAGGCACAAGCACAAGTTACAAGCAGTCAACAGCTGGGTTTTATGAACTTCTAAGGTTGACCTCGGAGATCATACTTATCACAAATCTATATTTTTACTGCACGTCGAATGCCTCCTACATGTCATGCATGCACTTGCATTTGCTTTGTTTAATTAAATCTGTGTATTTTTTATGGCAAAAATTGCTGTAAAAGTGAGGTATTACTATTATCACAGCACTAGTTCTAAGTTACCATTTTCTCTGCTTTATTACTAGCCACTCCTCTTCTAAAAAAACCCCAAAAACTCATACAAATTCAGGTATATGTAAGTGATAATTTTGAAGATTTTTAGAAGAGATCAATTGCCATGGTTTTGTATTGATTAACTCTGTGTTTACTGATTAACTCCAAAGTTTTTATACCCTTAGTAAACTGAAATTAGTGTTTATACACAGACATGCATTGCGTTAAAAAGGAACACTAGTGTCAAATGAAAAATTAGACTTTGCAGAATTTATGTCTGATTTAAGCTGATCATTATTTCTGCTATTAAAGTTAAGTGGAGAGCCAGTTATACTCTGGCATGTTATTATAAGCAGTGAAAGCAGCTTCAAATTAAAAATTTTACATATAAGAGTCAAATAGAAAAAAAACCCACATAAATTCGTAATAATTCATTCAAGTCAATATGGGAAGTAAACACTGAGATACCTCCTTCTTATGGTATTAAGCTTTCCATTTAAGAGTAGATTACCTTATCACAAGATTAAAGGAGATGAACAGTTTCTGTCTACAGACAAAAGTAGAGGGATTTGTTCCACTCTAAATGATTATCATATATCAGATATTTGGTTACAACTGTTCTTTCTACATATATTCTACTTGGCAAATGTTAATGCAAAGACCAGGAAACAGATTCAAACAAATCAGAAAGAAAAAAATATAATAAAAAATGCACCAGCAACTACATACATGAAAAACAGTCAAGTAATATTTTGGTTTCATCTCTAAGAAAAAAGGAAAAAAAATTGCAATAAACAACAAACTCTTCGCCTGTATCCAGGTTAGCTTGAGATTTGGAGGTTGTTATTTTCACTCTCTGGAGTCTTCTTGAAAGAGTGAACTGCTGGAAACACACTTAAATCAATTCAACTATCCTGTCACAGCAAGATGTATTGCTTTTTTCCTCTGTACCACTTCAACTGTTGGACTCACCATTGGATGATGGCAGGACCTCTGAACTCACAGCACATTGCACTTCAC
Organism: Orthonyx spaldingii; assembly: GCA_013397795.1. Classification (NCBI taxonomy): domain Eukaryota; kingdom Metazoa; phylum Chordata; class Aves; order Passeriformes; family Orthonychidae; genus Orthonyx; species Orthonyx spaldingii. The sequence goes on from VZTJ01000298.1 coordinate 769,089, forward strand.
TGGCAGTCTTACGGTTTTATTTCTGCCAGCCCATGGAGCAGTTTCAGCTTGCTGTTGCCACAAAATCCCAGGACTCTGCAGGACCATCTACACTAATAAGGAGCCTGGGAACACCTAAGAAAAATCCTCCAAAATATGTTCCTTTTTAGAGAAAAGAATGGTGTTGTCTCAAAACTAATACCTAACAGTGATCTCAGATAGGCATCCCAGCACATCAAACACCACAGAAGAACAGGAGCAGGAGAACAACAGAATCACTGCAATGGGTGCAGAATAAAATCAGGTGGCAGAGCAAAAACACAGAACACAGATGCAACAATCTATTGAACTAGACATCTAACTATACCCAATAGCCTAGACTTGGAACAAATAATAGATGAAACTCATGGCACATATAGGAATAGACAAGTTCCAGAGGGACCTACAGCACTCTGCAATCATGCTGAATCAAGATGGTGATCGCATAAATTGTGATATAGGACTACAGGTAAACTCAGAGTGCTTTGTGACCACTGACAACTTGACTTCCTTTCACTTTCTAGCAGAAGGGAAAGGCAAATTTATTTCACTTGAGTACAAAGAGCCTTGTATACTTAGCATAAGCATGTAATTATATTTGAATTTAAGAAATCAAGCCGTTTGACGGAGGGGATATGGAAAAACCCATATCAAACTGTTTTATAGCATTTTTGTGGGAAAATATTTTCTCAGTCATTTTACTAGAATACAAAGGAAGGGAAAGTTTCACATATTTGTCAGTTGTGTTAAGAAATCCCTAAGCTTAATTAGAGGGTTAACTGAGATAAGCTCTAATACTATATGTAAACTGCAGATGTGCAGCAAGCACCCTGAAAGACTTCTCTAAATATAGAATCTACGTGTTTAACATAAAAATGGAACTGTTACTACACATAAATATATTTCAGTATATTAAAATAGAAATTAAGAGTGTCATATAGGACAGGAAAGGGTGAAGAAGTCGAAGAATTATCCCAGGCTAATTTAATATTCCAGTAATATAGAGTCCATTACATAGTCACTATCAGTGGTATAAGGTCTACTTTGTATCACACTGGGAAACTATATTCTGAATACAGACTTGGGAACTGAAAAATCTCAACAGACTTGTGACAGGAAGAAACTTACCCACTTAATCAAAGCATCTTTGTCAGACACCCAGAAGTCGTCAGAAATTTGTGTTAATATTGAAGGTCAAGAAATCAAACAGCTGTTTTTCAAAGATGCAAATAATTTATATATCTACCCCAAAACCCAATTAGAACAAAGGGGTTGGAATTCATAAAAATAACATACTTATCCAGTCTAGACGTGAGTGTAGGAACTCAAACATGAATAATTAAATGAAATTTTGGTTAATGGAGACATGATTGCATCCCTAGGGTTTTGGTTTTTTTGTTTTCATTTTCATCAAAATTTTTATTAATTCATTGTGCTGGTTTTGGCTGGGATAGGCTTACTTTTCTTCATGGTGGGCAGTAGGTGGCTGTGTTTTGGATTTGTGCTGAACACAGGGTTGATAATGTAGAGATGTTTTTGTTATTGCTGAGCAGGGCTCACACAGAAAAGGTCTCTTCTGCTTTCTGTACTGCCACACTGGGAAGGAGACTGGGAGTGAACTTCTGAGGGGAAACACCTGGGACAAGTGATCCCAACTGATCAAAGGGATATTTCAGACCATACAGTATCATGGTCAGTCTATAAAGTGGAGGCAAGAAGGAAGTAGGGGGACGTTTGGAGTGATGGCATTTGTCTCCCCAGGCCACCATTACGTGTGACGGGACCCTGCTCTCCTGGAGACGGCTGAGCACCTGCTTTCCCATGGGAATCAGTGAATTCATTCCTTGCTTTGCTTGCATGTACAGCTCTTCTTTTCTCTATTAAAACATCTTTATGCCAACTCAACTGGGAAATTTATGAGTTTCCCAGCTTTTACCTTTCCAATTCTCTCCCCAATCCCACTGGTGGGAGAGAGAGTGAGCTGCTGTATCGTCTTTGGTTGCTGGCTGGGGTTAAACCATGACAGCCATTTAGCTGGGGGAAATGAGTGATTTCATTATGTAGAATAACTGATTGGATGTGATAACTGAATCCAGAAATTATTTTACCAATAACTCATAACTGTAGGTAGGTTGCAATGAGGGTTTACAAAGTAGACTATGACAGGTAAACAAGATCATTTGTGTGAGATAAAAGTGTTGCATAGTAATATGAAATATTTCCAGTTTAAACAGCTGGAAGTATAAGTATAAACGCTTTGATATCTGGGCAGTATCATTCAGGGACTTTGCAAATACCGAAAAAATTGTTTCTAAAACAGGAACTGAAGTAATAATTTTTATAGCAGCTATCCCACTCTTAAGGACAGTCAGCATTTGATACTAATTTTAAAAATACAAATTGCATTCTGGATTGTAGAAGGATCTTGATGGGATGCAAAGATGTGACCTTCCGCATAACATCCTTTTTGCAAACATAACTGCTTCCACAGACATAGTGTGAAGTGCTGCTTGTCACGATCTTGGTTTCAACACCATGCCATAAATTCCCCATGTCCCATTAGGGACACTCACTCCATTTTCTTTTAACCAGAATGAAGAAGTTATGACACTAAATCCTTTCATGTTTAAAAGGAAAATAAAGGCAAAGTATCCTTCCCCTTTTATTTTTTCTTCTTTGGCAACTACTCCTAAGCCACATGGCTCTACACATGAACCAGTGCACACATGAACAGGCTGCTCTGAAGATGACATTCTGGATGGCACACCCAGCAAAGCGATCCACGATAAGTATTAGAGACACATCGAAGAATTCACCTTACTTCCTTCCCTTCCCATAATTACTGACATGCTAGAATTGACAGCTTCTTACACCGTTCTAATCTACTTTCTTAAAATTGTGTTAAGCGGTGATACAAAGCCTTCCTTTTTTTTTTTTT
>VZTJ01000298.1:772058-814982 GCA_013397795.1 Orthonyx spaldingii
TTTTTTTTTTTTTTTTTTTTAATGTTGTGAATTGCGGAACTGCAGCCACTACTTTCCTTTTAAAAGAGTCTTTTGTATGCCCAAATCCCACAAAGAATAAGGCATTCAATTTAGAAGAACAGCTGAAAATGTCTTGTCTGATTTACCGAAATTGTCACTGAAATTCATCAGCATTTTAGAGAACACTGTATTATAATTTAAAAAGCCCTGCAGCAGCACTAACAAAACACCTCTAGGGTATCCCTCCTCAATAGAGCTATATGACAGGTTATACAGAAATCCAGCTCTTACAGCAAGCCAGTCACGGTCAGCTGTTCCTCCATATTCCCAGTGTAATAACAGTCCACAGAAATCAAAAGAAAATTTGACATGGGGAATTTATTTGGAGGGAACAAAACCAAAAAACCCCAAACAAACCACAAAATGAAAGAAAACTCACGTCTCCAACCCTCACTAATCAATACCTAGAACCAAGAAAGAAGAAACAAAATGTTTAAATCTACAAGAAGGTGACTGAACAAACCTGTGTGGGGGAAACCTGGAAGTAGCCTCATATGCTTCTGGTGGAGGTGGTCCCAGCTGTGAGACACACACTGTGCTGCTTATAAATGCAGCTATCTTGCCCTGATCACTCCACATGGGATTATAAAATCTCAGTTTCAAAACAATGCATGAAACTCCTCTGATTGGCATATTTGGATGGCTTTGAAAGAGGCTGTGAATTCCTAATTCTTAGGGTAAGAAAAAGAACTCTAGAAGAATACATTTCCTTCTTGCAGTTAATAAAAATTAGCTATTTTACCGAAAGAAATACCAAAATAATATCCTATTACAGTGATATGCAGTAACATAATACTTCAGATTTTTCAGACAATTACCTTAAATACTTCCCGCTCTGCCCAAATTAATATAAACACATGCAGAAAATTAACTGGCTGGAATAGAGCAAGAGTGACACTATGCACAACAAACATAGATATTGCTTCACCTCTTGAGAGACAATAATGTGATTTTTGGGCTTTTATGGTAGTTTACTAAGTCTGCCAAAGGACTGTGAGTTTGAGGGTAAGGATCAGATAATTTTATTACATTAAGCTAATAGGAGTAATAACACAATTTCCAGTATTTTTACACAGGTCTCTGTTTCATACTACAGAGTACAGCAGAACAGGTAATATTACATCTCTAATAGGATTCACAAAATCATATTAATAAATATTACCCAAAACAGTAGGATTAAATCCTGTAACCATTCAGTATATGCACCACCTTCCTAATGGAATAATGAATTTTCTTTCAGACGGTAAGAGCACCGATCTATCTTATAATTTTAAAAATCCATTTCTGCTCCCCAGTGATAAATTGGTTATTGAAACAGTTGGGTTAGTGTGTAAATAACACTCTGATGTCAGATGTCCTCCCAGCTCTTGAAAACATGGAAGTCCTTTAAGCTTCAGAACTTTAACATATTCTCTGGAGATTTAATATAGGAAATCACCAGGAAAAAAATCTGGGTACTGGCTTCAATTGCACCCCAGCAGAAGTTTTTAAAGCCCCACAGTATGGAAACTGATTGATCCTGGTGCTGCTCTGGCAGCCCCTTGGGGGATGGGGACATGTTATTAAATTTAATTTGCCCATGTAGAAAAACTAGTTCTGCAGCTGCTGCTATAATTTAAACTTAGATTGTCTGAATTTTAGCTTTTGATTTTAAGACTGTTTGCTTTGATTCAGAAAGAATAAGGAAGAGTGAAAATCACTATTTTATTCTGCCTGTCAGTGAGCTAAGGAAAAAAAAGATGGGGAGTAGATGGGGAGTACTTAATGTATTCATTTCACTTTCACTCCCATAAATATATACCGCTCCCAATTTGACATGGTGAGATAAACTATTTAAATATATGTGCCTAAATAATTCCAGTGTCCAGCAATACAAGAAAGAGAATAATAAATCTGTAAAATCTTCAGTTATTAATTTTTGCAAAGTGTGTATTAGCATCAAATTACTGTGAAGTCTCTGCATACTTTCCCTTGTTCATATTTCTCAAGAAATAAAAGTAGCTTCCCTTGGTTTTGGAATTTAAAAACATAAGATACTGAGTAGATTTATCTTCAGCTATGTCTGTAAAGCCATGCTGCTTCTCTCAGCCTCTGCATGTAGCTCTTCTCCACATCTGTGCCACATGCTGCAGTGCCCTCGCATGGACACGGAACACCTAACAGGGGAGGGAGTGACACCACCCAAACCTGGGCGAGCACATCATTGCATCCGAGACCCATCAGGTCGGAGAGAAAGTCACGACAAGGAAAGATCTCATAAAGGCAACTGACTGCTACCTGACATCACTCATTAGTGTAAACGTTCAATTTCCTATTCACAGTCATTACTGAACTCACAGAATTTTAGATAAAGGCAGTGTTTCAAAATTGTTCCGGGTATGATTCATGGACAAATCTCCCTCTCAGAAATTTCAGTTATGCTAATGCCTTTAAAAAAAATTTAAAGTTTAATAGTAAGTCTGGAACACAACAAAGTCATAATTTCATAAAAACTTGCAAACTTAAAGTAGCAGACAACCACTGGTTTGGCCCCTTCCCTAAACTGCCTATGTTGCACCTGTCATGAACCACCCAGATAACAACAGAACAGGGTCACCTTTTATAAGCATTAAAGTGTTTCATTCCACTTGTGGAAATAATGCAATAACAGTTGTTTAAGAGTTGAGAATTTGAAAGTAATTAGTTTCTACAAAAAGCTAAATTTAATTACAAAATTTTAAAAGTACCAAAGCACTTAACAAAACAAAGAGAGAGCACTAATGTAATCACACACTAAAAATCAAACAAATTGCTTTATGAACCAACGATTACAGATCTTGAGGTAAGTAATAAAACCTCAATAGAAGTGCAAATGATAAAGCAGTTTTCTGTAACTCATAATTTTTCCTGTGATCTGTATTATTATAAAAACATGAACAATTGGGTGGCACTGCAGGTAGAAAAAAGGTGATCTGCTGCTCAATAGCAAATCAATTATTTGGATAACATCTTGACTGCAGTACATTTAAAGCACCTCATCATATTCAGAATTGGAAATATTTTTAAGACTTTTTTTGGAAACTGAAAGTTTCTGACATGATAACAGAAATAGATCTAATTACTCTAGTGGTTAAAGAGAGCATCTGAGACTTGGCTGACTAAATTTAAGCTATTTGAGCAGGCTGTAAAACGACAAACAGTTGCAAAGGTACAGGATATTTTGACCACAACATAGACTACTCTTGGTGAGTAGCACATGCAAATTCAGGTACAGTTATTCAGTGTGCTGATTTCCATTTTGTGTTTTGGCATAGAGCATAGTTAGAACAACATATATATACCGAGGTATCCATTTATACCTATAGGTGTGTGCATGTGTGTGCACACATGCATATATTGTGTGAAATATGGTAACATTTAGCCAAATTTTTCAGAACAAGGAGCACAATATTCACAGTTTGAACCAGAAAGTCAATTGTCTTCACTTCTAGACTTAATCAAAAACAGGGTGAGTAAATGTCACCTTTAAACTCCGGGGTTTTTACGGTTGATGTTATGTTTCCTTTCAGCACATATTTTGGAAACTCATCAGCCATAGGGAAACTTAACTATGATTTTCTAGTAAAAAGTTCATATTAAAAAGTGTAACAATTAGAAGTACTACTATTTTAAGGAAAAGAACTTTAATTCTAAAGAATTTACTGTCTCAGTGTGGGAAAATTACAACTACTGCTCAGGCATTACTATTTTCTTTTTATGCACTGATTCTCTTCTACATTAAAATGCAAAATGTCTACAGCAGGCATTAATTATAAAAGAAGTAAAGTGTAGTAAAGAAGTTAAGATTTTCATTTAATTTTATATTCAGGCAGCAAAACCAGATTCACTAATTGCAATTAAAAGACCTATTTCTCCTCTGCATGGAAATGAACCATTCTTGGAAACAGATTCAAGGAAGGTAGAAAAAGTTCAGATACGACAACTAAACCCTTTTAGTCCAGTGAAAAGTACACTTAGAGTAGCCAAATTGGGTAGAAATATATCTAATTAATTGGAAAAAATATTAAGACAATTCTCTGCCCTACACATGCTTGAAAGACAAAACACTATGCACTTTTGCTTTTCATATATCAAAAATATAAAATGCCCACATGAAGGTATGGGAAGCACTGTAGTTTTAACCAATTTCCACTTGCATAAAACCTAAACATGCACTACCTATGTGAGTTTTCATTCTTTTTATCTGAGGTTCTTCAAAACTACTTCAAGGAAGTCCCAATGAATTGCAAGAGGAACCTTATTAGATTTGAAAGATTATAGATTATAGGGGAACAGCTAAAAAATTATGAAAAGGGAAGAGTAAATAATGTTTTACAGCCCAAGAGGTACGAATTCTGCTCTTTAAGTATCTTCCACTTACAGCATTTACTCAGAGGTGGCACTTACAGAAGGATCAGATTTCTAGCACTGGATAAAAGATTGAAACCTGTGGCAGATATTGCAGCTCATCTGGTTCTCCATAAGACATTAATGCCTAAGGAAAACATTTCCCACAAGCAGACAGGAAACCACATCAGACATCAAATGTCTTATAAGTGACATGGGGGTTCATTGTGTGGGAATACAGCACTAAAGAAATTACTCAGTCTAGCATCTGCATCTAATTACATTTGGATTTGAAGGTAAAGAGAACAGCAACATTTATGTCAAATGCTGCTCCATTTGGACTTACTGAGTGTGAAACTTAGTTGAGAAAGAGAAATAGACTTGGATATTAGGTCATGAAAAAATTATATCCAGTAGACTCACCAGGAGATTGCAAACAATTTGTAAAACTCTTCAGATTTAATAGGTTCCTCTAATGTCCCTTAAAACTGAATTTCTCAGAAGAACATATTCTCACAAGATTAACATTTTCCTCTCCCATTGGAAGCATTCAAGGTAAATGTTATGCTGTGGCATAAAAAATAACTTTGAAAACACCTTCAAGTATACAGAGCAAGTGATACTCCAGCAAAACCTTTCAAGTATTCCATGGAAAGACAGTATCAAGTGACTTCTCATAAACCATGACCTAGACTTCACATGCTCCTCATACTGAAAATGTTCTGAAAAACAAACCAGGCAAGGCAGTTCAGCAGAGAGTTCCTCTTACCTTTCAAAACTCTACTCAGAGTTCAATACTTTAGCCTGATCTCTTTTCTGTAGTGTATCTTATATGAATTACTGTGATAGATGAAGAAATATTCTGGAAATGTTGCAGGTAACCAGTTTAAATTCCCCAGTTAAGGAGGTTTTGATGGATTTTCAGTGTTGGGGACTTTTCTTTGATTGGTTGGGGGCTTTTTGGCTGTGTGTTGTCGGGGATTTTTAACTAAGTGCTGTCTCTGGGAATTTTGACATCCACAATTCTGTTAGCTATACACAAAAAAGTGGTTCTTAAATTCATACGTTTGAGAATGTAGATCCCAAATGTACTAATGAGGAAACCAGCTTAGCAAAAACATAAGTATAACCTTTATTTCAGACAAGCCTTTTCTTAAAACAGCAACAATACACAAATATTAACAAGAGTTCATAGGAATATAGCAGGAATAGCAAACTATTAAAATGTGAATAGATCCTGTCACAAGATTAAAGTATGATTCAAGACAGAATTTCTCCTACGCATCTATGTGTCCATTTCTACAACCCCTGGAGCAGCTGTCAAACAAAATCTCTGTTAGCGAGCAAAATAAAACACTGAAACTACAATATTTATTCTTACATCATCTTTGAAACTTGGAGAGGTAAATAATAATGTCATATTCCAGAAATGCACACTTTGAATGAAACCACATAGGGCAGATCTTTGTGGAACAGTGCAAAAATGCACCGGACTCCCATGAACCCACCCACTCAGTACCGCTGTTAGAGATCACTGGTGACATGAGACGATGGTATTCTCTGCCAAGGAAGGTTATTAGATTCCTTTATAATCGGGAGCAATGCTGGCCAGGAAGTATTAGCATATGGGTCATCAAAGGTTGTCTTTGGAGGGGCTTAACTTTCTTGGTACATAAGCCAAAGCTAGCCAAGACAGCATTTTCAAACTGTTATCTTTTACTCCAGAAATGCATCTCCTCTTCTACTATTAGGCTTTCAATTAATGTTTCAGCAAGACTTATTCTCTCTCATTTTGTCATGGATTATTTGACTTTAGATGATGTGAAAATAGACAGTTTTCTCCTCAAAGCAACATAGTGCTAAGTTTTAGACTATCAAGCTTCTTTCGATCCTTTCAAACGATAGGACTAGAAAGTAGAACTGTTAAGTATTTCACCTGTCAAAAAAAGCTAGACTTGTATTTCATTTTAATGTAGTCTGGCTGGTACCTTAATATATCTGTAAATCCCCAAGAAATCCAGGTCAGGCTAGAAGAAGCACTACAAGTTAGCATCTAATAAAAGCAATGCTGTAAAGTCACATTTAGAAAAACAATCAACCCTTGCTTCAGCGTTGGTGTTCACTAGCTGTAGCTAGGAATATTATGGTAAGAAAAGTGGTAACATCTGATAGTATATTCAACAAGGTATCCTGCCACAAAATTCTTGTTTGGCTTTCAGAGAGATACAAGTTGTCGCGTGGTGAAAATGGACAATATGACTTGAAAGGAAGGATTTGCGTTCTTTTGTCTTTTAACTAGCTTTAAAAATAAAATAAAAAGTATTAAATCCAGAGACTTTATTACCAATGGTAATGAAAAAGGAACTGGGGAAGTTTCCTCAGCTGAAGCAGTACAATACCTATCAGAGTCATGGCTGTAACCTACAAAGCTTGGCTGTATAACAGCCTTCTCTTCTTCCCCATACTCTGTCTGCAGTGCTGCCATTTAAACCAGCTACTTACCAGAATGCACAGCCAGAGGATTAATTTTGGAGCTCACAGCCACATCCCTAAGACTGACTTATAATTAATCACACCCTGTCAGCACACTGAAGGTAGTGGAAGAAAAACCTATATTCTGGTCTCAAAACAGAATCTCCATTTAAAGCATCATGTGCTCTAAAGACAGTTTGTCTCCAAACATGATGTTTACCTTAGATCGTAGTCTAGAAGTCAAACAGTCCTGTTCAAAATATAACTGTAAAGCCTGTTCATAAAATGATCTTCCCACATTTCTTGCCTCTCCAGAAAAAGACTTCACAAAGCAGAGAACGATTTAGAAATTCCTAATGCCAAATGAAAACTACTAGAACATCAGATAACCTGTAAACAACAGCCTGACAAAGTGGTGAGACACAAAGGAAGAAGGATCAATATAAGCCTATTGGTAGAAATGCCAAACCTCCTTACAAAGGAAAGAAACAATGTATTTCAATTTATTTCCTATTACTAAGTGCTTTAATTAGCATCAATTTAGCTTGTAACATCAAGAGCCAATTTAACTGGCATAATCCTCACTAAGGTTTTTAAGGCTTTTAATTGAAAATTTTATATTATTCTTCACCACAGTATAAATGGGAAATAGATTGATTAAACCATCTAAAATACTATACAAAAAAAAAAATAAAAAATATCCTTGTCGCTTGCTCGGAATGGTAGCTAGAGCATGGGAATCCTGTTTCAGTCAAAGAAGAATGACTCTTGTGGAAGAAAAGTTGCTGCTGTAAAGATTTAATCTTGCAGAGACTTCTCCTTTTCTTATACACTGCTGTTCTGAAGACTACAACAAAACCTATTTTTTCTCCTGGGACTCCTACCTCTAGTTAAAAGAGGTAAAATTTACATTACTGTACCACAAACATCTAGAATATCAGTCACATCAAAGAAAATTATCAAAAGTCATTCTAGAATGCAAAAAGGAGCAAATATACTCTATTGTTCCAAGCATAAGTAGCACCATTATTTTCAGTCAACTGTTTTTAAAATGGTCACTGATTTTTCATGCATATCCCAACTTTTAACAATATTAACTGAAAGTATTTCCTGAAGAACAGAAGAGTTACACAATATGTTACACGTCAGGTAAAATATTTCTCCATGGATGTATAATGTAGCAATAATCTCTAATCATTAAAACCTATATACTTCTTAAATTTTCATAATCTTTTAATTAATTAGAAAGTATTTCTATTACCTAGATATACACATCAAACAGTAATCAAGGAGAAAGCACACTATAAGACTGTTGAGGAAGTTGTTAAAATGCAAGAGTATTTTTAAATCTCCCAGCAAATATAGGCTGAGTACAACTTTTACAGTAAATAATTTCTTTTATTTGCCAGAAGAACACACACATATAATTAAAGTAAAAATAGGGAACTTTTATAGTAACACTCAAACTTCTGATAAGCTCTTGACAGAAATACCACTAAAATAAACTGTTGATTTTAAATTGCTGACGTGGAGTGTACACTAAGTACTTTCTTTTAAAATTCAAATACTTCACTGGACATTTGCAAAAGACTTTCTTTCATTTAATGACTGACATTTTCTGATAGTCAAATGTTACCTAAAACAAGCAAAAAAGGAAATGGTACTGTAAAATTAGATGGAAAGGAAGTATATAAAAAAGATTTTTGCTCAAACAGCTGTTATCAAAAGCTTGTGGAAATACACACACTGAAAAATTATATTAATAGCATCTGCAGATGGTTTTAAAATCCATCTATCCATTACAGCTAAATGGGCTATGTAAAACTGACAATAACAAACAGCAAAAAAGTCACTACAGTGACAGAAGCCTCCATGCAGAACAAAGCTCTGAATGGCTGATGGAAGTGAGTGGAACCACAGTTCATTGGCATGAGCCTGAGTATTTGACCATGATTTTTTTGGCATGTACACTTCAGCCTCAGATGAGTTCAACTACATTTCAGAGGAGTAAAATAATTTATGAATTTGGCTGGTATTGAAAACTTGTGCAGCTTCCAGTTCATAACCCTATCTTTACATCTCATAAATTGAGCATTATAAGAAACGATGTAGCTACAAAATTCCATTCTTATTCTCTGTGGAACTGCTTGTAATTTTATGTCATTATCCTTATAACAATGTACATAGCATAAAATAACATTTATGCTGTAAGTTATTCTGATGTCCTAAGAGGATTAAAATGTTTAGTTTTTATCACATTAGAAAAAAAAATTCTGTAACTATAGTTTGGGTTTTGTCCAGTCTGGGGTTGGAAGAGGTACATATGTTTGTTTTGTTGGTTGTTTATTAGGGGGGTTGTGGTTTCGGGTTTTTTTGTGTTTTGTTGTTGTTGTTGTTGTTTTTGTCATTGTTTTAAGAATAAGAAAATCTTCAAACTTCACAGAAAAATTATCTTAAGCAGACATGTAGGTATTCTCACAAGCCATTCCTGCATCAAGGTTTGGGGAAAGAAACATAGCTGCCTGTTCCATTTGCAATCCTAGAAACATATCAATATAACCATAGCTCTCTTCGGAATTTTATGACAGCAGATCTGCTAAGAAGACAAAGTTAAACATATATTACAAGCCAAACAGTCAGAAAATATTACTAGATGAAACTTATTAAAACATAAAAGTCCTTGAACAAAACCAAGTTTTACACTACTGCTTTTCAAAAGACTTAATTAAATATATAATGGATTCTCATCAGGGAGCTGTGGATAAAGAAAGAGAAGTACCACAGTTTTTGATGAAAATACTTGGACTGGTAAAGTAAATTACCTGTCGTATTTGGAGTGTAAATGTCAGAGAGGCAAGCCATGACAACTGAAACCTGAATCATATATCCTTCACTTGAGTTCTGGTTGCCAGAAACCAATTGTAAGATTTTGAGCAAGTCACGACACGTGAATGTTTTATATTCCACACCTGCATTTGGGTTGCCTGAGAGACTGTATTTAGTTACTAGTTTCCCCACTGGTATTACAAGTAGGTGAAAATGCCTGCTGGACTATCAGATAATTTGCCAGATGAGAGGCTGATATAAACTATTTCTCACAGCAACACACTGAGTACCTGCAGGTCCTACTGCCACAGTTTTCTCCCATGAAAGCAGATAAATAAACAGTTCATAAGTAAACAACTTAAAATGTACTAAAGTTTTTAAGTGATTTGACTGTAATCACTGGTGTATTAGAAATGTCAAGGCAGCCATAAATTCATTATAATTAGCCATCAAAACCAGCCTAATTTAAATGCAGTTATTAAATGTTGGGAAAATTAATTAAGCTTAAATGCTAAATATTAAAACCTAAATCTCTAATCAAGAAACAGAGACTTGTACTTCAGCCTGTAAGAGAGACAGAAATCAGGTTTTGTGAAGGTTTCAGTTCCTGAAGAGCATGTCTCTATCTCACTTCCTTGAATTTACTTTCAAAAAGTAAAAAAACAAAGGAATGGCAGTAACATCCACTGTCCTAAGATACTAGGACTAAATTCAGTAAGTTGTGAAAGAGAATTATCTGGGCTCTAGTCCACCTGATTTTTAAATGGGCCATTCATCAGTATAAACTTCTATGACTTGCCAGTTAAATGCTAGTTTAAACAAGTTTCTTTCACGGACAATTTCTATTTATTGTTATGGTCAATTGTATTAAGAAATGTTATTTTTAAGAGACAGACATATTCATCAACAACATGTGGCATTCTACAGCAAACAAGAATTTGATGTAATCAAAAACTCTTTGTTTTTGAAAAGGAGCCACTGGGCAGATATCCAGATTTAGAAAACTCCCACTTCAAAGTTATCCAAACTTTAAATCATCTTTTTTTCAGGTTTTATCTTTATTCCACCTTGAACATTTTTTTAATTTTTTTTTTTTTCAGTTTTAGCTAGGAATCTTCAGTGTGAGGACAGGTTGTTGTGCAGGCCATTATGTCACCTTCATGTCTAAATAACCAAAAAGCATAATGATCTTAAGCAATATTTTCCTGGTTACAAAAGACACTGTTCATTTTCTTAACTTGGTAGAAAAACAGAGGTAGAGAACCCACATGTATAAATTTACTGAGGCAGAGACATATTAAGAACTGTTGGACAGTGGTTTGGTCCCTTAAGAAGGGAAAATAAATACGTAAATAAAAAGCAAGTTTTAAATAAATTATCCTCTTCCTGGCACCAGACTATTATAAGTAAATTTTCTCAGGCAATCATTTACTAAGTAGCTGGATAACACTTAATCAGACAATATTATCATCTGTTCTTAAGGTTATGCATATCAGTAAATTAAGAAGTCCAACCTCAAACTGGTACAAGTCAGCAGTCCTTTCCAATGCCCTTTTTGCACTCTTGTGAGAGGCCACAATACTGGTGCAAGTCCATTGCTTCCCTTCAATGTTCTCTTGGTCTGAGCTCTTTAATTTGAACAAAAAGAGGTAAGTAGTATCTCACAAGATTTTACCCAAAATGTTTTCCTCATCCCCATCTATCCAGAAGTTTACTTATGCTATGAATGATGGTTTGAGTTAGACTTTTCCAGCACCAGGAAAGAGGGTCTAACCAAATGTGGCAAGAGTTTAATAAGCATTACAGTTTAATTAGCCTATTTATTTTCACTTATAGCTCCGCATGAGACCAAAGTGCACAATTATGAAAGAAAACACAAAAATCTACCAAATGATTCATCATCACTCTCTAATGAGAATATTTTCAAAGGTAATATTTCAAAAGTTAAGCACATTTATCAGAAAATAATGACCATTCCTCCAAACCTTTATACTAATTATACTGAAAGTAAATCTAATATTATAAGCAGGAAAGAAGAAATGCATCTTGCTGTTGTTGATCAAAAGCTATTTAGTTGTCTTTGATAAAATAGCATGTTTATAACACCAGAACACCAAAGCAAAGCTGGTTTAGCAAAGAACAGGCAGAAATTACATTGCACAAAAAGGGGAAGAACTTGTACTCTGGAAAAAGGCTCACAGAACAGAGACAGAGAAGAGGAATAATGAAGAAAATTATTTTGGAGAGGTAAATAGGATGGGAGGAAAACAAGAGAAGAAAAAGTTTATGTTCAAGGGTAATACCACACATTTTTCTGGATATATCTTAGCATAGTTTTCAAATTTGGGCTATTTTACATAGGCTGGAAATACAAAATTAAAGGTCTCCTCAGCACATTTTCTTTCAATCTACCTCACATTGCCTCCCTAAGTATGCTCTGAATAAAACTGAAGTGAATTCTTTGATGTGCAGGAGAGAAAATGCCAAAAGGTCAAGAGGCAGCTTCACTGTATCTACTTCAAAGAATCCTATATTTCTGTGTTTTCTTTTGCACATAATATTAATTTAATACTACATTTCTCTTTCAGAAATGGGCCATTCAGCATCATGACTGCAAAGCATCTACTGAGTAATGGGAAAACAAGCTACTCTGCACTCCTGTGTATTTACAAAACAGTGTGAAGCTATGACCATTTACACCCAAGATTCTGGATTATAAATTCTGTAAGGAACATGAAAAAAAGTGCTGAGAGTATTTGACAAAAATCTAGGATATGTTTCAAATCCTCACACCCCATTCAGCAGATAAATTCAACTATGTTCCATTATAAGCCTGAAAATCTGATACACTGGTGTTCTCTATAAAGCCAGAATAAATAAATCCTTTATTGTGGATCTTTCCTGCCCTTCCTTCACCCCCAAATAATTGCTTTCTTTAATGCTCTCTTCACCAAAAATAAATAGAGGCTCGGCTTAAGCTGAAATAGAAGCCGAACATGGCTTGAATCTCTTTCTTTTCCCCTCCAGCTTGTCCAGAGTTCCTGTGGTAGAGCCCATTAGCAGTGCATGAAAGCAGATAGCTCAAAGCCCACATAGTTATTCCTGGATTTAAATACAGATTGGAAATGAATGTCCTGTGGATAAATGTCTGTGAAAACCACAGAGGAGAATAAGTGCTTGGGAGATTAAGAGATTTACTGTAACCTCTGTGAAAGCCGAACATTTAAAGGGCAGGAATTCTTCATTTTTCAATCAGCAAATTTAAAGGGGCAAAGATTTATACATTATCTCAGCAACTAATTAAAACCCTCTGTATATGAGCGCACATGTGCATGCATATACATATTTTTATGAATCAGCAGATGTACAGCTTATGGGACTATTTTGGTCAGCAACATTAATATAAATGTTAGATTTGTTAATTTGTTTAAATGGAACTTTGTCTAGTCCATAAAATCATTTCAGGTGGTAAAGACCTTTCAAATCATTGAGTTCAACAATTCTCTGTAACACTCAAGATTTCTGGCTGAACTGAAGGCAAATATCTCCTTCTTATTACTAGAACAATATACCCTCATTAAAAAATACTTCAGATACAACTTGGTCTTACAATTCTTCCCTCTTTATGCTTGTTTCATCATTTTTACTACCTATTACTCATGGGAAACCTAAATGTGGACATGCTAAGGAACTGCTATGACAAACATGTCAGATGTTATTGCCATTTTCTTGCTCTATTTTTCCTTTTAAAGTGGGAAAATTGAAAGAACACAGAAGTTTAAGTGTCCAAATAACAAAGATTTGCTTCACACCAAAGATTAAATATACCAGTCGCATGCCTGAAGATCCTGCTCTCCAAATAGGATAACGCCATGCATGAACAACAGCATATACTGAATCCATACATTGCACTATTAATCCTGGTCATGTTTTGCTGTTTCTGAAATGATGAACATTCAGGAACTGTAATACAAAAACAAACCTCTGAAGTGGAAATGTGACTGCTGAATATTGCACACTCTCCTGTTTTGCTTGAGTGCTATGCACCAGAAAGGGTATCCAGATCTAGGAGACTCTCAACATTCTCCGTGACCGGAGTCACCAGCTTGCCTACCCTTCATCTGTCCCTGTCCTACATTGCTCCCTTTCAAACTGTAGCCAAGGGCAATATTCTCATAAATATCTTTGATACAGCAAATCCCTAAGGATTCTAGCAGTGGGATTCATGTAAAAAATAAACACAATCACATTCTTATGCATCTGATCTCACCTCCCAAAGGCATTTAAAAAATCACAGATCAAGACCCCGAGCATTTACTCAGAAAAAAACCCTTCCAGAATTTGTCAGCAGCAGCTTCAAACACCAATGCACTGCCAGGTAAATTATACACCCACCAGGGCTTTTTTTACTAATTGCAAAAAGCCAAGGATATTAGAATCTACTATACCCGTGGGAATATTAGGTCTTGTATGTTAAAAACTGCTGAACAATAAAAACTTGTGACTTTGATGTTCACAAAGACTAAAAAAAAAAGCTGTAAACTTCTGAGTAATTCTGTAAACATCATGAAAATAGAGCTGCCAACACTTTTGGTATTCGTATGAGGAGTTTGTAATGAAGTTGAAAGAGAGTTCTGAGGGAATTATTTCTTTGCAATTTAATTTGATAGAAAATTGTGTCTGAATGCCAAGGTTCACCAACAAAGAAAAGTAAAGAGGAAAAATGGCTGCATATTACAAGGTGAATTCAGACCAAAAAACCCCAAAGCAATAAACTTTACTTTTAATTTTTGATGCTATCAGTATTTTGTGCTATTCATAGTATTATTCTACAGTCTTCACATTCTTTCTGCCTTACATAGTGATAAGGGTAACAGAATCCCCATCCTGAGGACTGCCAACATAGCAAATATAATATTACCATATGGTATTAAAAATTCCACACACATCATGATCTAATTAAACTAGTGATAGAAGAACAACTGATGATACTGCAACACAACAAATATGCTACGGGTCTTTTTATACTCTAAGGATTTTTTTTTCTTCTAGTAAAGTACAAAGAGTTAGGTATGTTTTCTATTTCTATAAGAAAAATTCCAAGGCTTACCCAAGGCTTTCTATGCAAGAAGACTCGGATTCCTCAGAGGAAATGTGTGATTCATTGTTGAGTAGTTTAGTGTTAAAAAAATGTATTAAATAAATTTAGATAAATCTTTTTTGTGCTGAGTCAAGCAGAAAGGTGGTTTTTGCATTTTATTGTCTTGGTAGTATTCATATGGGATAAAAAATACAATGCAGAAGTGTCTTTTCTTGAAACATAATTATACCTATTAAGAACTTTATTTTTGTTTTTAACTTGTGTAGCAGGGAAGCATTCTTTCTAACGACTGGATGAAAAACAAAGCAGAAAAGTAAAGTATCACAGAATCCAAAAAAGTTGAGAAATGCCGCAGTTGAACTTTGAAGTCTTTCACCTGCTCAAAATCAAGCAGTCCTCAGATAAGCATTTCACTGAAGCTTGCCTCAGATAAGGACTATGAATTCTTTTCCTAGGGCTCTTTGAAGAAGAAGGAGGAAGAAATGAGAGCGTGGCAGATCTGGGGAGAGTATTGGGTTTGTGCATATGTCTTTCGCTTTGTCAGCTTGCAATGAAAGAACATTCCAACTTCTGCTGGGTAATTTACACCAACCTGCCGGCGTCTGGCAGAAGGAGCCCACCATCTGAGTAGGAAATGTATGCACCAGGCACTCAAATTAATGTGACATATGAATCCTATGGAAATTTATGCTAATTTCCTTAATGGCTTCAAGATGATCAGGAAACAAAATGTATTCTATGTTTTGTCAGGTTTTCAATTACTTCAGCATGCAAGACAAACAGTTCCCTCCCCTATTCCACAGCCATACCCATAGTTATTCATTCGTTCTTGTAATAATTTCCTATATTCATTTTTACCTCTGCAAGTTAATCCCATGTTACAAAAATGAATTTTCATTATTGATTTTCCCACCAAATCAGGAAAAAGCACTGACCAAGCCCCATCCAAATCCTACTATCCCCCCATTAGCCTGTCTTCTCATGTCACAGCATTGATTCCCTTTCATTCTGCAAATATATAAGTTTATTCAGGTGTTCGTGCCACTGTTCACAGGGTGTTGTGAAGGGCGTTTTACTACCAAAGAGAGCACTTCTCCACAGGAATCCAGACTTCTAAAGTTTTCCATGAGATTAAACAGTACGAGCCTAACCTCACATATTATTACAGCAAAATGGTCTAGTAGGAAACTGCTGTTGGCCGGATTAGTGCCCTCGGTGTGGGTAATATGCTGTCTTTTCCATAGGGCTTCTTTGGGTCACAGTGGGTGTTTTTCACCCTTACACAGTATCAATAGAAAAGAAGCCTTAGGCTCATTTTGTACACAAAATAAACAAACTGGGCACATTTCAAAATCCTGCTGTGCTTTGTGTATATACCTCTGTCTGCATTGGTTTCAAGAACGTTGTGAAATGCTTTATTATCAAAGGAATATAAAGGATGAAGCAGATATCATTTATTTTCATCCCCTCCTTGTCTTTCTGAAGAAACTGTTCTATTAACTCACCAGTTCTGCCATTTTGTGTTTGCACATGCTGCTTCAGCCAGCACATTTGAACATAACATCTATAGCAGGTGAACTGTGGAGCATGGAGAGTTCTGTCAGAACACATCAACCAGAAATCCTTTGGATATCCACAAACAGTAAATCAGGGTGACAAGTCTCTTTCTGGGTAACTTTGGGGATCAGATAAGGTTGAATACTCAAGCTTTCCGTGATGACACTTCATAAAATATCCACAGTTAGTTAGCCAAAGAAGAAAGCAGTATCATGAAGATCATTCTCCAAAGAAATTAAAAAGGAGTGGCTACAGAAAGGAATACAAGTCTTTACTACAATATAGCAGGGATGTCTTAATAACACTGCATAGTAGCTATATCTCTTCACATTCCAGGGGGAAAAAAAAAGTCTTACATATAGATATGCTGTTTCATTAACCCTATCAACAACTAACATAATTCTGGAGGTCTGTCAGAAGTAATAACACCTGTTCTTGCTAAATGTTGATTTATAACAGTTGTATCATAATATGAATACTAATGTGTGAGGAGCTTTCTTGAGTTTACTGAATAGAAGAATATAAATATCTAAGAAAGGAAAAAAACCTTACATCACACCATGAAAGAACAGGTTTTCTGGACTATAAAATTTGTATATGAATAAAAATTAATAAAAACTGAGTTAGAAGAAATTTAACTCATCTTTCTGAGCCATTTGAAAAACTATTCCTGCTGAGATTCACTTGAAATCATCATGAATATGAGTTCTGATTTGACAAAATAAACACATACTATTTGGAAAATTCCTTTAAATAATAAATTACTGCAACCCTTCAGAGAAAATAAAAATCAACAATCAAAAAAAACCCACAAAACAATCAAACAAAAAAACCACCAGTGACTACACTTTTCAAAGATTAAAAACTAACTGCTGACTACCATATAGGACTCTGGGCTAATCAGCAGATGGTGCACAAATGCACTTCCTGTAAAGTACAGCACTGGAATTTTTTGCCAAAGTAGCCAAGAGTTAACACATTCCTATGCAGACTAAGAATAAAGTCGGCTGTGTGTGGGTACATATGTGTGTGTATGAATATATAATCGCTGTACTCAGAAGCACACATATTCAAAATTAGCCTGACCCTCTACCCTCTAGTACTCTTATTAAGGTGGTCAATGGATTTTGTAGGATGGATTGTATGCAATAACAAAGAAAAAAAAGAAAAAAAAAAAAAAGGCAGATTATTTCACTCACATCAAATTTTACAGGCATATAAAAATTAGACTAACCTACACTACAAAATGTAGCCTGTACCAAAAGAAAAAGTAATTTATAACATACATACAGCCTCACAGAGATAAAATTAAGAGTCAGTCTGTTGAAATAAACTCTTCTGGCTTGCAAAAAAATTGAAGTGTTAGTAAAACTAGAATGCTTCTTTCTTGAATAGTACTGAAACTTCTATGCCAGCTATAAGCTAATTTAGTAGTTCTTTCTTTAGCTATAATATTGTTTATTTCCACAACCTTTCAATTTGGACTGCTCCTAAGACCAGAGAGGCTTTCCACTGTTCTTGAAGGAATTTATTTCACAGTAAAAAGTCTTTAAATGCCAACAGTGCAATTCTGAATAATATATATTTCTTAAAGCTTGGCAGTTCCAGGATCTTTTCTTTGGCTTTCTCAAGCATATTTCATCTGCTTTTGGCAAGGGTCACTGACATCAAAAGAGTCAGTGATAAAATCAAATACAATACAGTGAACTACCGTGGCAGTACTTTTTTCTTAAATATTTCAAGATTTTAAAACATTAGGAATACTCTTTTACTGATGTGTGGTACTTTTGAAACTGTATTACACTGGTGATTCTAAATAGAAAACCATGTTTCCCTAAACACACAAAAATTAGCTTTCATTTAATATCATTCAATTTCATTATGAAATATGATTGGTCAGAAAATAAAACACTACACAAAAACAAAAACCCAAAAACAAATTCAATATCAATTACTGGATAATTTTTTTAAGGAGCTGTTTGATCACTCCAATGTTTACATGACAGAGTCTACTGCTGGAATCTTCAATGATTTAGATTAAAAGCTAATTTATTTTAAAAAAAAAGAAAGTTTGAATGATTATTAATATTGGCCTGCTCTGAAGATCACATCTGTCTTAAACCATCATTGAACAACATGGTATCTGGTGTTCTTTACTGCGTCTTGCAGCATCTGTTCTTCCCTCTGTCACCACTACTGACAGAAATGAGGTCTAAAAACAAGACCCACGTATGCTAGTATCTTTGTTCCTAGATTTCCTCTTTTAGAGGACAAGCATTTTATAATCTCTAACTAGACAGACTGTAACATGGATCAACAGCAGTTCTGAGTATATGCTACAGGCAATTTGATGAAAAAATATAGTAAAAAAGGTTTCAACAGCTTGTTTGACATCTCGGAGTCTTTCAAAAAATGCAGATTTTACTGTATTTGTTTTGTTTCTGCCAAATACCATCAGCACCCTGACATTCAGAGTGAAATTTTCTTGGTTATTTTTTCCTTTAAAACATACAGCTATGAAGAAAAATCTAAGCCTTTGGCAATATATATCTTGGTCCTGCCTGATGTAAATCAAACAAGCAGACTTCTGAATCTTTAAAACTGAAATTTTCCCAATATTTTCTACAGAACCTTTGAAAAATTCAGGTGGAAAGGTACCTCTGGAATTTACTTAACCTCTTACCCAAAGAAGAAGTTCAAAGATTTCAAGGTTAGATCAGGTTGAGTTCTTAAAATATCCAGAGAATAATTTCCATATCCTTTCTGGTCAACTTATTCCCATCCTTAGCCAGTTTTACACGGAAGTTCTGAATGCCTTTATCTGTGGATCTAACCAGAACTTTCCTTGCTACAATTTATGATGCTCCCCTCTTGCCCTTTCACATACATCCATCTTCTTTCTAAAAATCCCTCAAGGAAGTTGAAGACTGTATGCAAAAGGATCCCCCACTAGCCCTTCTTTTATTCATAGTAAATAAAATCAGCCTTGCCAACCTCTCTTTGTGCTTGGGTAACCTGACCATCTTGGTGATGCTCTTCCACCCCACTCCCTTACAATGATGTCTCTCTGGTACTGGGGGCCCAAAAGTGGGCACGGTACTGTCCCAGTGTGCAGTTCATGAAAGCCATTCAACTTTTTGTCCACAAGGGCACTCAGGACTGTTTTTGACAAAGCTGCTGTACCAAATGTAGGAATACTGGAGCTAAGGAGAATCAGAACTATGGTCATGCAGTCATTGGTTTTCTCCAGTTTGATGACCAAATTAAAAAAACCCAACATAATAATTTGAAAATAAAGTGCAAACCAAAACAATATGCTAGGAAAAACTACAACGTTATCAGAATAGATAAGGCTGTGGACCAAGAAAAAGATGAAATTCTATTGTGCTTGCCAAGTGGAAAAAACATCCATTCACAATGCAACTTGTCAAGGTTCAAACCTCTACTGAGTTTGAGAACAGGAATAAAAGTGGAAGGGGGAAATTTTTACTTGCTTTTTAACAATATTGTTACTTCTTCTGGGATGGAATCAGAATTAATCAAAGGCAGGAATGGAGTTTTCCTGCCCAAAACAGGACAGATGAGTTGTTAAGTGCTCCCAAATGGGACAGGTTCAACAGAAGAAAACTCCATTTCTGAGTGATCTTTAACAAAATTACTAACCAACTGTAGTCAAAATACCAAAGTGAACAATTTTTACATTTCCAGTTTTCCTTTCACTGTCCTTCACTATGAATGAAATTTCTTAAAGATCACAAAATATATGATCACAAAATTATTCTTCATTAACTTTCTTTTTTTCTTCTAAAACGTTTTAGAATTCAGCACAGAGAAAGACTGTCTTGGTTTTGATTCTAATCTAATAGTCATTATGCTGCTAAAACCTGTAAAAAAGAAATATTCTGTATTGCTTTTATAATCAAAAAGTTGTTATATTCTGTATAATAAATTATACACCATCCCCACCAGGGAGGGCTTGCATTTAAAAACATATTATCCTGACAAAGTTTCTAGAAAAGTATTTTAAAAATCTGCATTTTTATTCCAGAACAAAATATTACTAAACAGTAATACTAACCAAGTATTACCAAACAGTAAGTGAACTGCTTTGCTTAAAATTGGTGTATCTTTTCAGCTCTCTCATTTCATATTTATGGAAAAATTGAGGGAAAATCTTGTTTATGTCTATATACCTATAATGCTGTCTGCACGGGGACTCCAGCCAGGCTAACCTATAAGCATTAACATGAGACACAAAGAAAAGGCATCATACAGATTAACTCACTCCCACAGTAGCAGAACTGTAGATCAGAATTGATGCTTCCTAGATGATTTGTACTGAACCACCACAACTATCATTAATTAATTTCCTCAACAGAGAGAGGAACTTGCCTTCTTCTCTTGAAATCAACAGGTTTTGGAATTCATTTCATTGCTGCTGGTCTTACATCTCTGATCTTGAGAGATATTTCCCCTACTGAGAAATACGTCAGAGGATAAGAAGTTAACTAAGGATTTCAGTGACATGACTATCAGAAAGACAGTGCATTTTGAATCTGAGGAAAAGAAACCCCATAAATAAGTAAAAGTCAGAAGTAGTGAAATTTGTCTCACATTTGATATTTGCTATTTTTTTTCTTCTTCTCAGATATAGCTCAAAAATTCTGCATGAATTCTGTGATATCCTAAAAATTAAAAAATTAATGCTACATGAGAGGTACAAAATTAGCATTTTACAGCTTCACTAAGGACTACCGACCTATATTTGAAGTAAGAAAACAACTGAATATGGGAAAAGCTAGCTCTTAGGAAGTTAATACCGGGAAATGTTGATAAACTTAGTGTGTTGTCATGACGCATAGAAGATCTGTTGCCTACCAGATGCCAGTGCATGGAAAAAAAACCCCATCATAATTAAAGAAGACAAGTTACTGAGAAGGTCTGGATGGAAGCCATGGTCATCATAATCTATATTGGACCTAGTGATATAAGCAGAACTAAATGGAGAGCCTGCAAAACAGGTTTCAACAGTTTAACTGTATATACAAGATCAAATGCCAGTGTTCTCAGAAATGAGAATGGTGCCACACTCAGGGAGAAGCACAGAATGGCAGACCAACACCTCAAACCGTTCAGAAACAACACAGATGGGCACAGATTGCTCTCAGAGTAACTGAACTTTATCCAGCTACTTTAGCACTGATTATCAATATTCCTGCCACAGTCAAAACATGAAGACATCATTTGCCTAAAACATCTTTTAAGTAGAGAGACAAACTAGTTCAGATAAATATGTTGTATTGCAGGTTCTAGCCTGAAGAAGAAAAAAAAAAAAGGAAAAAAGGTTACTAGAAGGAGGCTATGTTGATGACAAGCAGAAGTTCAAAGAGAAAGATGACAGCTGTCCCATTTTTTACAAGTGTATTTTAAATACAAATTTGAGGATGTAGAGGGCAGTTATTTTTCAGTATGAAAGAACGAGCTGCAACCTAGGAGCAACATAAAGGCCTGAAAATATGAGGCTATAAATGTCTAAAAATGACAAACAAGCTGTGACAGAACAATATTTGGAATATGCAGAGTACGATCTGTAAGTGTGGAAGACTAAATGTAGCAAGCAGGCAGACAGTGGATGAAGATTTTCACCCTCCAATCTGCACATAAAACAGCCTCTGTGTGCTGTTGAGGACACCTCTAACTACTCCATCCCCCGTGTCTTCACACAGCTCTCAGAAACCCTGCCCAGGTTGGCTAAAAGGCAGCAAAGAAGGATCCATTTCTAAACATCTTTCAGCTGCCAATGCTGAATTTCTCTTGGACAAACATTCATGTCATGGATGAAGGCAACGTACTAAGCGTCTTGCTTCAAGATGGTACCAAAAGGAGGGCACTTTATACAGCTGAGGGTATTAAAAGAGAACCTGTGCAGTCTTATATTCAGGCAGAAAACTTTGTAACTTTTTCAATCTGCAGTTAGAGGCTTGTTTAGACCCTTGGCAGACGTTCTCTGTGGTTGAGACTCTCCACACACCTTTAACAGTTTGATTCATAGTAAGCTGTTACAGCACATTTTATTCAGTTGCCACTTAAGATGGTCAAAAATAAAGGACCAAAACTATACTTCAAAAAAAGACATAAGCACATTCTTAAATGCACTTGATGAACAATAACGAACTTCAAAAATACTTTAGGTATACCTAGACATAAATTTCTAGTTACCCCCCAACTGCTGAAGAGTTATCCATAATTAAAAATCATATTCTATAGGCTCGTATATTTTTTTAAAATTCTGTCATGATATTCAGTGGACCAATTGCCAGATAAACCACATGAAAAATTCTTTAACTTCTATGGATTTCTTCCCCAAAATCCAAAAGAATGTTTTGGGGGGATAAAATATATTTTATCTATGTGACTGCATGCCTTTATTGAAGTTATTCCAGGTGTACTCATCAAACTTTCCCCACAGCCTTCCCAAAACTTCTTACAATGCCAAGCTTTACCTGTGACTGATCTGTATTAAAATTTAGCAACATCCACTTGCATTTATTAGTAACAGCAGACAGTTAACTGCAGCAAGTCCACATGGATATTTGCACACATGTAAAGAGTTTGTCCACAAGTACCATCCATTCAACCTTTTCACATACTCATGAAGCCAAGTAAATCTTACGATGCTTATTAGAGGCAATATCAGCATCTTGCATGCTGCTGGTGTAAGTTGGCTCTTAAGATTCTTTCATTCACTTTGTGATAAAACTTTGTGGTGAACTATGATGTCCTATATGATAATATTACCTTTCTGAATAAAATAAAAAGGGTTCTGCAAATACAAGTGCTGCTTTAAAAGCATACCTTGCTTGCTAAACTGCTCTTGAAAGCAGAAAGCATTCACAGTTCACTAACTGAAATATGAACATGATGAAAACAGACAAGTGTTTTGAAATAAGAAGGAAGATTTACATCTGGAAGCAATGGAAGTGACAACACACTGCCCTTAGCCAGTCCTACTTGTTCAGAAATCCCCAGCTTTGACATTTGGGAGGTATTACAAATACCCAGAAGAAACCTGCTGTGATGCT
Source organism: Orthonyx spaldingii (assembly GCA_013397795.1). Lineage (NCBI taxonomy): Eukaryota > Metazoa > Chordata > Aves > Passeriformes > Orthonychidae > Orthonyx > Orthonyx spaldingii. The sequence goes on from VZTJ01000298.1 coordinate 795,522, forward strand.
TTACAAGATACTGGCATCTATGACCCACAAACTAGAAGCTTAAAACCAGAGGAAAATATATATTGGATTTACTCTTAACTGGCCATGAAGCTCTGCATCAGAATAGGAAATTTTAAAAAAAATGTTTTCCAGAGATGTGACTTCCAGGGACATCTCAAGCTGATCTGACAATTCTTACTTGCCAGGAAATTAATGGAAAATCACCTGTTCTGAAGGAAAATGTACTTTGTCTGAAGATTTCCTCTTTATTCCAACATCCCATCCAATCCTATTCCTCTGAAAGAACGGCTAACACAAGGAAAAGAGTAGTGACACCACTTCCCTGAAATCCCTGGCTCAGTGGCTAAGCACCTAAAAGCAAGAATGTGTCTACTCCAAAGCCATCAGTTTTCATGATCACAAAACATGACAGCAGAGGTGGAAACTGCAGAGGCAGCACAGAGAGAGAAAAATAAATAGCAACATGAAAGTGCAGGGAAGGAAACTCTGCAAGCAGTTTGGGTAAATCACCTAGATTTCCTACCCGCAGATTCATAAAAAGTCAGGATTCAGATGCAAAAGAAAAGTTGTAAAAGATTACATCTTTTCTCTGACCAGCATGCAAAAAATTTATTGCATAGAGTTATGGAAATTGCCATCTCAAGAGCTGTTGCAAGAAACTACATTCAACTACTGTATGAGGTTGAAAAAAGAATAAAAGTGGGAAACAAACATTTCTTTTTAGTTCATATTTCATAATATTCATAACATAACCATAACAATCAAATTGTTATTCATTCTAAACTAATATTTAGTGTTGAATTGAGAGATTAGTTTCTTGAAATTAGCAAGGGGGAAAAGAAAGATATGCAATTCTGATACTTTTTGCTTCTTTCTTTCATGTATTCAATGTCCTTGTTGACAGTTCAATACAATTTTACTTCAATGAAATTTCAGTGGGAAAAAAGTGGTAGTCAGGTTTAGTTTAAATGACAGGAAATAAAATATACTAAACTGGATAGCCTCGGGTCTGGGTTATGAATTTAGACAGCTAGATAAACTACCAACAAATGCCTCACTGCCTCCTATATTTCAAAAGAAAGGTTGAGAAATCAGTTTTTAAAGTGTAAGGAATTCTATTAATTTTGTGACATTGCTCACCTCCTTATTTTCCCAATTGTTATCTAATGTATTGTAGTAAGTTTTGCAGAGGAAAGTAGGTTTAGGTTTTGTCCTAACCATGCCTCAATCACTCCCTATGATTCAGCAATTTACACAAAAGAATGCTCAGAAGAAATTCTAGTTTACATAAAATTTTAGAAATATCAGCTTTCACATTGGTGCAGCTATACATTTGCATCCACGTCATTTTTCCATTCTGTCAGTAGGAATGTGAGTTTTGCATCTGCTGGTCAGAATAAACCATTTCCCACAAGAGGTCACCTCTTCCCACAGTGTCCAGGTTGGCCTTATGAGAAGTGGTGCAATGTCAGCAGACCAGATAGGAGCTGCATCTTGCCCTCTTTTAATCACAAAATATACTCAAAATCTCCACTGACTTTCTTGTCACCTTCCTACTGCATGCATGAGAGCAGAAAGGCAAAAAAATCCCCAGTAAGAAGAAGGTACGAGAAGTCTTTTTAAGAGACATAAAAGGCAATTATTAGGAGGAAGGTACACAGAAAATTGTGTTGCTCCCAAGCACACAGAGTTCAGTAACAGAAGTGCTGATGTCTCACTACATCCTGTTAAGTCATCACAAACCACTGTACCAAGTAATGACACAAGAAACACTGGGTTCACATCACTTTTGTGGCTGCACACTGTGCTGTTCTGAGGCTGCTCCGCCCCAGGAAGGAACCACATGGGTATCGTACAGTGAAGCTGCCAAGCAGACACATAAGCAACTAGCAAAACTTTTCAGAGTATATCTGGTTATTCAAATATCTGGTTGTCTAGATACCAACAGAGCAGGAAAGAAACACTGATTTTAACACCACAGAGCATATTATTTACTGATTATAGATTTGCAGATATTAAAGGCTTTGTGCATAAGCAACTTACCTTATGAAATTAGGCAGAGATATTCAAATATAATACATGTTCTGTTATTCACATCCAACAGACAAAAGCTACTTCACACAGCTGGAAGATGATGACTGTAGCATGACAACTCTAATTACACAGTCAAATGCTAATACAGCTGAACCCTACCTCTGTTCAGCAGTCCATTGCAAATCATTTTGGAACAAGCATGGGCTTTTGTTTCCTATGAATCAATCCTCCCTTTCTATTATTCCCTCGTGATACAGAACACACAAACCTATCCTGCTTTGTGGGAATAATTTGGAGATGAGACAAAATGAGAAATCACAACTCCAATATTTTCCGCAAACTTTCCACATATGTTAGTTCCAAGTGAGCACCCAGCATTGCAAAGGCATATGCAACTGAGAGTACAGTTTGTGAAACACTGTATTTAGAAATTAAGATTCCTTGTGCATAGTACAGGTTCTTCACTCATATGCCATGAAACATAATGAGCAACTATGATGACAAAACTTTAGAAAATAATGCATAAAGCAGAACATTTACATACTTTTAGTTTACAGCAGAATTTAGTCTCTAAAGTTATTACGTCACTAACCTGGACCAAGCATAACAGTTGTCTTCTGTGACAATCAGACTTCCACACAAGAAATACCACTCTCTTAAATAAAGTCTCCTCCTGATGTACATTGAAAAAACAATGTGCATGTTTAAGAGTTACATCAATGACCTTCAAAAAGTGCCATTTGCAGGTACATGATAAACTGCAATAGTCAAGTCATAATTTGTTTAGTCATGGTCATATGTCCCTTGAGCTCGCTAGGATCTCATCAACAAAATAATCATTTTTCTGAAAAACGCTGCCCATATTTCAGACATACAAATTATGACAAAATCTATTCTTGTAAAAGGACTGTCATGTTCTGATTTCTATGTGACTTAGAAAAGACATCTCAAACAGAACCTCTATTCAAAGTGTGGGGAGGATGGTTACTCAAATATGCAGTTCTAATTCAGTTCTAACTTCTAGCAAGAAATATTTAATATTGGTCTCTCTAATTTATAACACTCAGTTGAAGAGAACTGAACTTGGTGACATGGGAAAAATCCCTTCCTTATACTCTACCCTGCATTATTCTCTCAGTGGAGTACTACTTTTGACAATATTCAAAGATCTGCCAGATTTGAAAATCCTTAAGTTTCACATAACACCCCAAAATAACTGCATTTTGAAACAAAGAGCTACAAATTAAATCAGCTATTTTCTGACTACAAATGGATGCAGCTACATACAACATAGGATACCTTTCAGGAGGAAGTAAGAAATATGCTGCTATACTGCTAGTTTGAGCCTCTCCAGAATAAAAATGCTGAACCATGATTGAAGCTCTTTGATACTAATTTCAGCATTGCTTAATTACTAATTCTTTCATTATCATGAACTAAAGTGGAAAAATGAACTGCAGAAAAAAATCTTTCTATCATTAGCAAAATTGTTATGCTAATAATAACAATAACAATTTCTCTTTAACCAAAGACAGCACTAAATTAGACTGTGTTTATTTGGTTTTATAAAGAACACATTTGTGGATAACCATATTGCACCTTTAATCAATTAGGGAATCAATCTTTATTTATGCATTTCCACAGCTCCTACTAATGGTAGTAGTAATTTTTTCTTAGCCCGAACTCTGAACATTGCCAAATGCTGCAGTCCCACCTGCCACTTAAAAGTTAATTGTATTGTTCAATGTTATGGGGGTTTTATTTCTGTGTTTTACAAAAATGAGCAACAACTCATACACAGAGAAGCACTCACATCCAACATACTTTGGCAAAATATCCATGTTATTCCCCACTCTTAAAGCGGAAACAAAACTGAGACTGTTAAAATAATAATATGAAGTTCTAGCTAAGGATTATTGTTTTGCATATCCTTCTGCAGGTGGGGCAGGAAGCAACCCAAACTACAAAATATCAAGCAACATGTGTGATATGGAGAAAGAAAGTCTGAAAATCCAAAGTACATAATATTAAGACAATCATTTCTCTGACATGGTGCACAGAAGCAGATAGACCAATGCAGTATAACTCTACACATGGTGCAGAAAAGTTGAGTGCTACCTGTTATGAAATCGAGACAATTGTAACATGGTAATTTGTTTTTTCTTGTCAGGGGCTATCATTTTCCACTCTTATCTAATCTTAGTATGAAAAACCACAAACATGTTTTAATTTGAGGATCACAATTCACTCTGATGATAGAGGAATATGCCACCTACTACAAAATGCTTTGCCCAAAGCTGTCAATGAAATTGATTAAAGTCAAAATAAGCTTTGTTCCATCTCTGTCTGATTTCAGCCATGATCTTTAAACAAACTTATGCTAGCTGTGGGTTGAACCTACAACAAACAAGCTAAAGTGAAATAAGTTTGGGAATGTATTTCTGTGTAATGTACTTGTTTCAATTTATTTCACAACCACCTTACATTCATTAAAAATAAATACACTCATATCAAGGATAACCTTTCTAGTAGACTGTGAAATATGGAATATCACTGGTTATGCTGAAAACCATCAAAATGCAAATGAAATGAGATAGAATTTGAATCAACATCATTATGTAAACAAAATATAAAATGAAAACACTTATAATAACACAGATGGTATATGTTTAGCTATTTGCCAGATGCTCATGCTGGGGATGACCTCCAGCACTCTCAAATCACCAAAAGCCTTTGTTTTAACTTCGAAGAATTTGTTGTCTGAATAAAACAAAGTTCAGATTCATATATCAACGTAGTGCACATCACTGCAATTCTCAGATCAAAACATGGCAAAGGTCTATATATTATAATGCTTACCATTATCACTTTTGAGATTTCCATTGCTGAGCTGTTTTAATCTCTTCTGATGGGATTTGCCGTTGTAGTGGATTTGTGCCTGAGCAGCAGAGTTTAGTTGAATGTTGCAAACATTACACAAAGTGAAATTGGCATGTTTCTTTTCTCTCTTTTCTTCAGTGCCATCAGGTGCTAATTCTTTCTCACCTTCCCGATCTGGGAGAGACGTGAAATCTGAATTGTATGACTGGTTATCAACCGGTAAATCAGGGCTCCAGGGCTTCTTCATATTTTCTGAGAAGGAAAAAAAACATATGAGAGAAAATTATTGAGAACACAATATAGACAAGCAAACCACTAAAAGGCAGAAATAATTTTTTGCATTTTATATTTTAGCCTTGTATTTCCATTCATATATTTTGCTTTCTGTTCAAATTTTTCAGTTCTGCTATGTAACTTGACTAACTTCATAGCCAAGTGCCCAAAGCTGAGTCCATCAGACATGGATGTGGCACCTCTGTGATAACTTATTTAAGAAAGGGCAAAAACTTTGCAGTAGCTGAAAAAAAAAGTGAGAGAAACAGTCCTGCTGCTAATGGAAAAAAAAGGGGAGAAGGTATAATTAACAGAAGAAAAAACATCTGTCTTACATATTAGTTCAATAAGCTTCAATGCATAGACCTCACCTTGAGTTTATCAAATATTTAGCAACTCCAGCCATCCCCTCTCTGCTTCTTGTGATTGTTTTCAAGCCAAGTCTAGTAACTTCATAACTTTCTCATTTAGAGTAGTTGAAAGACAAACAAACATGTTGGTAGTTTCTCATCTTAACCTCCCAGGATTGTAATTGAAGGATAGTTAACTTAGATTCAGCTAATACCAGACAGCAACAACTACAGAAATGAAAAGAAAACCCCATTTGCAGAACTTCAATTGAAACCAATGTAACCATGAGCTTCCATGATTAAAAGTGAACAGAAATGGCACAGGTGAAGAAATGCTCTGAACATTGCAAACCTAATTTACTATTCAAGGAATGCAAAATGTTATACCAACTTAGCATTGTGAAGAGACCTTCATATACACCATATAAATCTTTAAAGTGCTTTTTCACCCAGATTTAGTGAATAAATGAAGGTCTAGACAAAGAATCTAATCTATAGTTTGAGTGACAAAATTACTGCAGCCTTAAATACGATGATACTATTTGGTCTCTAATTGACAAATCAATCAACCTAGGGACAAAAGAGGATTATTACAGAGACACAAGAAAATAAGTCTTTAATGCCAGATCCAGAAAAGTTTCAGTGTCTAAAAACAAGTCTAAACAAGCCTACAGATTTGGGTCTGATTACAACAAAATACTGCAAATCACTCTTCAGATAGTTTCAAATGTCTTACATTTCATCAGCTTAACTTTTTGCCAGACCTCCCAAGGATTTAAAGGCATTTGGTCCCTTCCAAACAAATCACAAAGACAAATATATCTAAAGATGCAAACCTAAAGTCTATCAATATTCAAATCAGTTTCAATGTCAGTTTTCAGATTTGCTTGCCATCTAATTATCATTGTGTTCTTTTATGTTAAGTAAACCCCATTTCATTTAAGAAAGTACAAACCAAGGTCTGAGAAGACCTCTGGACTTGCTGCAAATTAAAACTTCACTCAACTAATTCTGTCAGTATTATTTCAGTTTCTGTATACTGCCAACTCTTATCTAGGATTGTAGCTGTTGAAAACAAGAGGTGAGAAAGCAAGCTAAAAACAATTCGTTCCAAAGTAAAATTACAGACAGAAAAAAATCAGCATAAAAGTAGTTATTTATTAAAGCAAGGCTATTATACCAACAGTGATGATATGAACTTTTACCTACAAATCACAAATGTCTCAAAAGACATTATGATGCTGTAGAAGCTTAGGAAAAAACCTGATGTTTTTCAATAGCAGACCTACAGCACATTTGTCCTAACATGAGGAGGAGGTTTCTCCTGAGGAAGAAGCATAAACCTATTAACCTCTCAAATCTTCTGGAGTTTGCTGGAGATACTGTTTACTCCAAAGATTCATCTGTCTAAAATGTTGCTAAATTAGTAAATTCAGTCTTTAATCAAAGCTGTATAGGGATTAAAATGCTAGCACAATAGAACTAGTTTTACCAAATTGGTCTAGATGCCAGTAACATATCAGTAATCCTGGTTTATATACATGTTGTACATTTATATATATATATATAATCTATTGCATTGAAAGCATTCCCCACTAGAGAGCAGTATGAATTTAAAATTACAAGTACAATACATCTCTAGACCTATAGTCCCAGCCATATAGGCAATAAGATTACTACAACAAAACAGATTTTCCAACCAAGATGTAAAACTTTGTAAACAAACATAATCTAGTAAATTAAACATTGTATGCTATGTGTACACATCTCATTCCATTTGAAACACACATTAAGCTGGCAGCGTAATAAAGTGTATTAGCACACTATTACATCCTTCTAATATTCCAATCAAAACAGTCTAATCCATGAAAGTCTTATTTTCAGCATATAGAATCTGTCTTGCATTCTAACCTCATTCCGGAAAACAAAATTACAAAATACACACTCAATAAAGGCACAATAAAATAACAAGGGAAATTCCACCTTGGAAATGAGTGGTTTGTGTATCTACCATGTGCTTTCATTAGAAAAACATGTGATGTTGTCAGAGCTGCAATACATTTTTGTGTACTTCCCTGTAACTCTCAAATCTGGAGGAAGGGTATAGTTTATAACTAGATTTTAGGTAACAACTAGGAAAACAGAAGTTTCAGAAATACATGTTGCACTACAGTCCATTACCATTTTCTTTACAGATACACAGTGATTTATGAATACATAATGGCACTCCTAAAGGACGAAAGTGAAATATTGCACATCTGTGCAAACCACTTGCTGTAAAGCCAGCATTACATAGCAGTACTCAGTACGTTGATTGGACACAAAATGATTCACTTAAGTAAAAATCGAAAACATGAGGAAAAATTTTTTAGAAACAGAAACAGTTTCTGGTTAAAACATTCTGAGTCATTCTTATTCAATATTTCTTAATGCATGGGTAAATAAAGCTAGGAAGCGATGAAGAGGGAGATATTTGAGTATAACTTGCTGACATAATTTTAAAATACAATATACCACTTCAACTAGTGTTTTTAAAGAAATGGGAAAAAACAAATATCAAGTTCATAAAATCTTGTAAAGATCCACCAGTGCTTAAACCCACACACATGCAGTCTAATTCATGAAAGCAACAGGCCTTCAGCTCATGCACACATCATCACATACTTCCATTTTCTGGAGTAAAACTGTTTAGGCAGCAATTTTGATAGGTGAGGAAAAGAATGTTTAGCTTATTGGAAAATAACATAGAATATGGTTAGAAAAAAAATTATATTCTTAATTTTAAAAGCAATTTTTAATTGTTATCAGTGTCTTATTGGTTTGATAATATGTGGATAGGCTTTAAATAAAAACTCTCTTTCCCTGCCATCATATTATACAGTTCATATTGACTGTGCTGGTTACATATCTTTTAAAGTCACCAGTTTTGCAGATAATTATTTTTTCTCTATAAAAGAAAGCTAGCTCCTCAATTTTAGGAGCCTTAATGAAACCTTCAGAGCATTAGAAATGAGTGAACTAGGCAACCAAGATCCCAAAATTTCATGCCAATTTAAATAGCACTCTGGATTAATACATTTATTTTCCCTGGGGCTCTAAACTCAATTTTGGCTCAATGATGCTTACCACTAAAATGAACTTTGCCCGACAATATAGCTTTGTGCAGCAGAAAACTGTCCCATGTGGAAAACCAGCACAACTACAATTTCAGGTGTTTGCTGGCTTAGATAACATAGCTACTTCCTGGGGATTTCTCTTCTTAAATGTGCTTGAAAGTAAGGGATTAGAAATCTCATCCTTCCCTGAAACAATCCTTACCTTCTCAGCTGCAAGCCAATGGCATATTTTCTAGTCAAGAAAATTGAAAGGAAATGTTACTCATTTGTACTACAGCTAGTTGTTCTGTTTCCAGACCATCTTATCAGCATAGAACTATATCAATCACCGTGACTTTGGCTTTGTGTACATAATACTCAAACAGGTTGGGTACATTCCGGAGGCCAACACAGTACATGAACCCCAGAGACCACTGTGCACCTAAGTCAGTTGTATTGAGTGCAGACATCTTGCCACTAATGAATGACCCAGTTCAGCCTGGAGAAGAGAAGGCTTCAGGGAGACCTTAGAGCAACCCTCCAGTACCTGAAAGGGCTTACAAGAAGGCTGAAGAGGGACTTTTCACAAGGGCCTGTCATGATAGGACGAGGAGGAATGGCCTCAAACTGAAGGATGATATGTTTAGATTAAATATTAGGAAAGAAAATTCCCATTATAAGTGTGGTGAGGCATTGGAAAAGGTTGCCCAGAGAAGTAATGGACTCCCATCCCTGGAGGGTTTCAAGGCTAAGCTGGATGGAGCTTTGCATAACTTGGTCTAGTGGAAGGTTCCCTTCCTATGGAAGGCTGGTTGGAACTAGGTGACCTTTAAGGTCCTTTCCAACCCAAACCATTCTATGATTCTATACTTCTTAAAGCATATCTCCCTGTCTACTTCCCAACAGGTTGATACAATAAATACATTCCTGTAATAGCTGAAGGACAGAAAATACGGGCAGGGCATTAAGAACAAAAGTCCACTAATTACAATATTAGGGGATTTCTAGTATTTCTTTTCAAAACTCTAAAGACATTTAAGTAAGAATCATCAAAGATGCAGATGTTTGCATCTCAGTTGCTCATTCCCAGACTCTATTCCTAGACACTTTTAATTCCACCAAGAAGGCCTTTGGAAAGTCATCTCACTATGAAACAAACTAAAGCATAATCTCAGATGTTTTGTTCTCAGAAAAAAGCATTCCTCTTCCTTTGCAGATGTCTATGCTGTAGATCTCAAGTTAGATGGGATGAATCTTGCTCTGCCTGTGACAGTGTCTCTCCAAACATTAAGAGGACTGAACTTTTGCATGTAATAATAATACTCATTTTTTGAGATATCAACAGATAACAACAAATATTGAGAAAAATCAGTTGCTTTCAAGAAACTGTTGTTAATGCAATGTTTAAAAAAGAAAAAGATTGATCATTTATCAATATCTTCTCTTTAACTATCACCTTGTCAGTTTGCACATATATGGGGGATGTTACTGGCATGCTACACAAAAGGACCTCTGGTAATAACTGGAAACTTCTTATGTTTTCAAACTTCATAAATTTGGTTCTATATCTTTCAGGTGTTAGGACATTACCAGTTGATGAAAGTCACAGTAGCACAGTGACTTTTAAGAATCTTTTTCACACTGTGAGTGAAACCATGTGACAGGACCCTTCCCAAAACCGGTATCTCTGTGCTAAAGGCTTCCTATTTATCTGTTACGCTGCTTGAAACTCCCTGCTGCATTGGGTACTTGTGATGCCTTTACCAAAAATCTACTGAGTGCTAACTTGCCTTTGCAACCTTTAATTGACTTCACTGAATAAAATGCTAGCTCTAGAAATTTATTCCTGGGAGAAGCCTAAAATGATCATATTGCCATCTATTTTAAACACGGATAGTGGGGGCAGGGCAGCCTGGGGGAAGGATCAGGAATACAAAAATAAAATATCCTTGGCTTCTTCCACCCCCATTATCACTGGATGATCCCAGGCACTGTAGCCTTCCAGTTTTGGTGGCAGTTGCACCTGCTCCTGGTTGAGAGCCCAGAGCGATTTAGGTCATGAACAGCCTATTTTGCACATCATGGTTGTGGCAGAACACACAACAAAAGGGACTAAACAGCACAGTGGTGAAAGGTCACTCACGGTGAAAGCACTGCATCTGTGAAACACAGCTCCCTCCCAAATGGCCTGAGTAACCTTCAGGATATGCTGCAGGACTCATCTGTTTTCTCTGGATGGGTGGATGGATGGATGAACGTCATTTCAGTGGAAGAGCTGCTGTCAAATGGGAATCTACTTGGATCTGAAATGCTTTTTAGAAACCAATTGATTTTTCTGGACCTTCTTTGTTCTGAGCCTTTCAGATTAAATTTAAATACAAAATAGTATATAATACAATAAAATTTGATGTGAAAATATGGAAAAGATATGCATTAAGTAATTTTACACTGTAGGAAGGCTTTTCTACTATGAATTTTAGCAGCAAGAATAATCACTTGCTTCTAAAAATCGAGGAAGAGTTTGTCAGGTCATACACTCAAGAGCTAAATTACTAGTCAGTGATAAAACTGTGGATAAAACTTAGTATCTCTTTTTGCTATCCGCCTAATACAGTTCAGATCACATCACATTTGAAGCCAATATTTACCAAATTTTCTCTTTAAAAATTCCACACAAAATAGCAGAAAAGAGTCATCTTAGTGGGGAGGGGGAGAAAAGTCAGAGAAAAAACCATCTTTTCTTGTTTATTGTTTCTCGTTATTCTACCAGCTCCTCCCAGTCTGATCACAGCTGCTAGCTGCTATACCACTTCAATCATCTATGGGAATAATAAGAAGATCATAATCATCATCATTTCAGGTGTTTTGTGTGAAGTCTAAGAGGAAAATAATCTCTTAAGCAAAACCTGCATCAAGTGAAAGAAATAAAGACAGGTTTTTCCTCACATGTTTATTGCTCGGGGGAAATGAGGCAAAAGGAGATTGATGTTATTTGGGGTTGGAGGGCTTTATAATTTCATGTCTCTTTGCTAAGACTCCTTCCAAGAAATGCATGTCTGCAAACTGAACCTTATAAGAATAGATACTTATCCATTTGAAATAGGCTCACTGTATATTTATATACCTTAAGCAATATCACAGAAAATAAAAGCCTGGGCTTTTGTTTTGCTTTGCCGGGAGAGCACTTAAATCTTTCAGGAAAGGCTGCATTTCAATACAGCAGCAAAGGAACAACCCCAGCCTACCTCCCATCACTGCCAATTCACCAAGAGATCCTAAAGGAACTTATAGATGGACTAAAGAGAAAAAGTTCATCATTTCTTGGTTCAGCAGTTCCCTCGTGCCAGAAGCAACCAACAGACATCTCATAGTCTCAAAATATACTGCAGTCAGTTTTTTAATTGAGTTCTATAAAAAGAGCTAAGCACTAATCAACACCATATGTTATTCAATTAGCTAGTAATACATATCTATTTCTCAAGCCTGTGCTAACATAATGGAGCACTTTGGGTGGTTTGGAACTATTTAAAGGCCAAGTAATTAATTTGCAAACATCAGCTTCTAAAATCTGAGAAGCACTACTGTGATGACTTACAAGCCACAAAAACTCCCTCATTTGCTTTTTATTCAATCTGTTTTCAGAAACTGTCCTTGTGAAAACAAAGATTTCTGCATAAAATAGGGCCAGAAAAAGTCACCTGGGTGTGGTACCCAGGTCCAGAGGGATGCTCTTCCCATGCAGGTAAATTGAGCAGTTTGTATTTCATCACTTCCCTCCCCACCAGCAGTATATTGTGGCACAGACCTTGTACCTGAGGCAGTAATTAACATAACAAATGGTAGAGCCAGCAAAGCTGTGAGAGTTCTGCCTACCAAAAAAATTGGTTGTTGTCAAGCAACCTGAAAGTGCATTATTTTTTCCAAATTCCTGATTTCCACATATGGAAATTGTTCTCACAGCCTCAAAACTCCTGTCAACAGCAGTCGGAGTTGACTGAGCTCAAAAAGAAGGGACAGAAACATCCGACCGCAATTCAGGCTGCCTCTGCTAGGCAAAACCTCGGGGCTAGCAATATTTCTGAGAAGGCAGGCAGTCAGAACAGGTTTTAAAGGGAAGGGGGAAAATAGAATAGGGAATTAGAATCATAGAATCTTTTAGGTTGATATAGATCTTTAAGACCATCGAGTCCAACCATTAACCCAATACTGCCAAGTCCACCATAAACCATGTCCCCAAGGGCCACATTCACACGTCTTTTAAATACTCCCAGGAATGGCGACTCTACCGCTTTCCTAAGCAGCCTGTTCAAGTGTTTGATAACCCTTTCGCTGAAGAAATTTTTCCTAATATCCAGCCTAAACCTCTGCTGGCACAACTTGAGGACATCTCCTATCACTTGTAACTGGGAAGAAGAGACTGACTCCCACCTGGCTACACCCTCCTGGTCAAGTATCTGCAGAGAGCGGTAAGGTCGTCCCTCAGCCTCCTTTTCTCCAGACTAAAAAAATCACAGCTCCATCAACTGGTCCTCATCTGATTTGTGCTCCAGACGCTTCACCAGCTTCATTGCCATTCTCTGGACTGGCTCCAGCAGCTCGATGTCCCTCTTGTAGTGAGGAGCTCAAAACTGAACACAGGATTCGAGGTGTGGCCTCACCAGTGCTGAGCACAGGCAGGCAATCACTGCCCTGGTGCTGCTGGCCACACTATTGCTGATACAAGAATATTATCTTTGATTTCATAGATAAAAATCACTTTTTACACTCTCTCTGGATCAACTCGCATATATGAAATCAGCCTACAACCTGTCATCCAGATATCCCATAAGTGCCATTTGCCACCTTAAATATCTTTGGTTTTCCCAGTACCTAAATATCCAATCAAAACTTTATCTCAGCAGAAAGCAAAAGCATGAACAGCTGTTTGGGCATAACGAGCAACTCGTTTTTGCAGACAAGTAAGTTCCATTTTTAACACTTGAATACAATCACTAACTACCACTGTATCCAAGTAGGCAATTTTTAAAATTAAGTTTCAGTTAGTGTTTGTGACAAGTTTGTTGACAGGTTATCTCTTTGGATACACAGTCACTTTTTTTTTTTCTTTTTTGATTAAGTATTTCAGAAATAAGTATTTTGGCAATATTCTAATGAAAATATATTTACAAAATGAAACAGGAAAACAATTCAAAAGGCAAGCCACATGAGTAAGCTCTGTGGGAATTCTGTTTAAAAAAATAAACAAACAAACAACCATCACTTTTCCAAAAAAACCCCAAACACTGCAGATTAAAGAATAATAATTTTCAGAAAGACAGTTCAACCCCTAAAATCTTTGTTATGCACAGAAAATGCAGCCATTAGACATGACATAAAATAAACTGGCAATAAATGTAATAACAATGAGGAAGAGGAAATTAAAGGCTACAAGCAAGGGATAACTAAAATTAAGATTTTTTTCTTTTCTTTTCAATTCAGGAGAAATGCCAGAAATTTCTGGGTTTTTCCTTTTTTTTTAATCTAAGAAATTTTAGAAATTATTCTTTCTTGTCATTTGAAAGATAATTTCTAAAGATTTTCAGAGTTTTATGGTTTGACATTTCAAACCTTCTGAGGTCCTAGTAAACAGCAATGTTTACCACCTATAAAAACATCCCAAAGACAAACTCACTTTCCTTTTTGTTATACTTTTGTTTTAGAGAACTGCTGTGTGGATATTTTTCAAACAAAAGACCTCGAAAACACAGGAACCATAGAAGACCAAAATAGAGCAATTTTAGTGCTTCAATAAGTTACACTTTGGAAGACATTTCTAAATTAAACAAAAAGTTCTACTTTTGCCTTTCTCTAAAAGCATTTCTAAAAACACCTCTGTTAACAAAAAACCTTGAGGAATTAGGTCTTATGTTTGAATATATTTATACTTTCACATTTATACTTTCACAACAGGAACCATTTTTTTCAGATTATCTGCTCATTATAAAATATTCAGATAGCTCCGGCAGCATTTACAAGTATAGGGATTTGGTTTTTTATTATGTTATTGCTTCATTACACCCACTGGGCCATTTAGTGTTTAATTTAATGGAGAGCAGATCATTTTCCAAGCAATGCAAACACATCAAGGTGAAAGTCTGTTTTGTTTGGAAAGGTTAGCAGATGTTTTTTGCAAGTGCTTGTGAAAGTTATTGTCGTTTATCTTATTTTTGAACCTTTGGATAGCATTTTCTTTAAATACTGCATTCAGCACTGCATTCATGGTAATATGAACATAATTCCTGCTAACTTACAGCATGTGTTTTTTGGGTAGCTTTTACAATTTTAGTTGAGAAGTATAAACACATTGTGTGGAACTTAAAGAGCATATTCTTTATTATGGCTTGACAGACAATGCCTTTGCTATTGTCTCCAAGGCTGATATAATGTTTCTGCATGTCAACTATACATTTATCTGAATCTCTTCATCAATACTAGGGAGCTAAAAATAATGTCTAGCAAATCATACCATCCTGGACATATATCACTAAAAAAATGTGAAAGACAAATTGGGGAACCTGGACTTATTTATGTTTCCTTGGGATGACACAGTGTCCCAGAGCAGCAGCTAAAATCTTTTGCTACAGTCACACAAGGCCAACATACAGCTTCACTTATGCCACTGGGGAATTATTTTAACACAAGGACTATCTGTCTGTGTCACATTTCTAATAACCTTTTCATCACAGTACCCAGATGTAATCCATTTATAGAAACGCTTATGCATCAAAAATAAAAATGTGCAAAAGGAATCTAATTACTGAATACAGAAACTGGGATGATTTATTTTTTATTTGGGATAAATTCGGGTGATTCACTATTAGTGAATGTAAATATATTCTCAAGGCATGATTGCTATAATCCCACAGGGTGACTGTATGTGCCAGTGTACGCCCAGGAAAATGCATCATAAAATATCAGGACCTAAGAGGACGTCCTGGGCAATGAGATATTTATTGCACTACTTTTTCCTTGCATTACTTTCCCACGAGTGTAATTCACTCCTCTGTTGAATTGTGTGGAAAATGAAGGCAGGGCATATTAAGGAGAATTTGCTTATATTTTTTATAAGCTACACATATGAAAATAGCTTTCAAGCTAAGTGTAAGAGGAGGGTTTGAAATTCTTTGTGTAAGTGTTTATTGATGTAAGATCTCTGAAATATGTTATCTGTTTGGAATTTGGACAGATACAGTTCAACAGTAGAAGTATGGAAATACAGGAAAATATGGACAAGAGACCACAAGCCCATACCTCCCCTCCAAAGCAAGACCCGATGCTTCACTTTGCTTCTAAGAGTCAGCCCCTATTTGAAATTACTGACTGCACAGCATAGTCTAGGAGTATCTTCCAAAACTTAAAACCTATAGGAGAGGTCCAGGAGCTTACTGAACATGTTAATTAATGACAGTGCTGTACTAATGCTAAAATACAAAAAAAGCTTCTAAAATAGGAAAGATTTTTCCAGTTTTGCAGAAATCTATATATTTTTATACATCTTTTCCATGCAAACTTGTGTTGTACCATCACCTTCAGCATTCCTCCACCGTGTTATTTTGTTCTTAGGCTTTACATAGCATGCATTGCTAATAATTAAAAAGCATCAGAGCTTCTTTCTGAAACATCCTCCAATGATTGGATGTATTTCTGAAAAAGAATCATGGAAAGCATGGAAATAACACCACACACACACACAGAAAGTAAAATAGCTGATGCATTCCAGCTTTCCCCGAGAGACCTTCACAGCAGCACTTCTCTGCAGCAAGTGCTCATAGCGCAGACCCTGAGCTGTTGCTTTGGGCAAGCCTGAGCACTTTGCTCAGCCACTGTGATCTGCAAAAACGACTGCTGCTGAGTGTGTAAAATCTTCTTAGCTCTGTTGGCCATCTGCAATGTCTCTCAACCTGTCGGGTAGGCTGAAAATGCTGAAAAGCTCTGAGAAGTCATGCATGGTAGAATTCAAAGCTCAGGAAGACCTATGAAGTTTCTTCCTTCAGGCATGCTGATTCACATGAAGCAGCTTATAAACCCTATTATATATAGAACAAGTTTATAAAATCCCTGGGATTTGCTCAACTACTTATTTTTTCAGAATGATGACTCAACTTTGCATTAAAACATTTGTTAGGAGTAAAAGTCATTTAAGACTGATGATAAAATATATATGAAATTTTCAAGATTAACCCATTTTGAAAAATAATATTATGGCAAAAGGTTAGAATAATTGACAAAATATTAAACTGTCCAATATTTCAAGGTTTTTTTCTCAGAATGACCTTCTCTAATTCACCTCATAATCTAAAACACTGCAGGTCGCTGGACATGTACATGGCTTTGATGTAAATGAACTTTTTAGAGAAGCTAGAGAAAAGTTAAATGCAATGGTAGTAGTGACCTTTAGCTATTGACAGAGTTTTACAACATGGTGCTCTTTACACTAAAAACCCAGACATCTAGCTGGATCAGTTTTCCAGAAATGGCATGATACATATATATACTCCTACACAAATGCAAGTCAGGTTGACAGCCACTGAAGTCAGTGGCATTACATTGGCATAAAAACAGTGCAAGAAAAGCAGAATCAGATCCCGATTTTCCTTTTAACTAAAGGAAATTGATAGTCATTTCAGCATCTCAGCAGTCACCATAATTTCTGCTTGTCTTGCTATGTATTAAAGAAACTGACACCTTTTAAATTTATAGTATCTTTTACAGCTTGGGTTAAAGAACACTTAAAGCACTTTCAGTGTTTTATATACCTCTACTCTAGAAGAATAGAAATGAGATTCCTTTGTTAATTTAGACCCAGACTACCAGACTATTCACACTAGTAGTCTCAGAGAATGTTAATGGGATTACCTGCATGAATAAGAATTTATATTTCTGACAAAAATCACAAAAGGGAAACCTTTAATGATTAAAAAGTACAAAGATTACAATAGCTAAAACTTCATTTTTGAGTGTATGGATCACAAAGCTACAATTCATTAAATTAATAGTCAATGTATATGTGACCATTCAGAGAAGTTCTATTAGGTAACAAAAATCCAAACTGTCAAATTACTACTTCAATTGTAAACCTATGTATTGTTTCTTCCCTGAAAATTTCTTTCATAGAAGAAAAATTATTGAATTATGGACAACCAAGATTAAAAAATTCATCTCTCAATAGACATTCATTTACTTTTGCTTCATTTTGATGGCAATCCATTTGAAATCCTCATCACATTTTCATTTTGTCACAGAGGCATATGAAGAATGAACACTGCATGTAAGCAAAGCCACAGCCTAAAACCAAACAACTGAACAAGTGGCCTTTCCCTAAGCCACTGCACACAAGAGACTACTCCATCCTACCTCTCATTTCCCTAGTTTCGACAAAATCATCATTATTTTGCTTAGCACTATTTAAATCCAGCCAAATAATGCCATTTGTAATCAACTTTAACTGGCAGGAAGAAAATGGGAATGGCTTACCTTGCAGTATAGCAGTGTTATCCACTTCAGCATGCCTTGCTCCTACAGCCCAAATACATCTGGAACCAGCACGCACTCACTGTCATCAACTGCTTTTCACAAATCACTTAGTTATTGATCACTACACTTATCACTCTTCATTGACTGAACCTTATTCCACATTACTGATTTTTTGCTGCTTCAGCAAATTCTGAAACTTTCATCTCATGGAGAATTCATACGCAAACTAAAGCAGTAATCATTTATACTGGATACTACTTATTATATCAAGCATTTCTGCAGGTCTCTGCATTTATTTAAGAATGAATCAAATGAAGTGATAATGGTTTTTCAAATTTTCTTGCACAAACTTAAAGAGAAAGAAGAGCAACATCCTCTGATCCCTACAGTCCAAGCAACACTAAGTTACTATATTTCAAACTTTGTTCTGTACATAAGTTTCAGGCTCGTGGCTGGCAGATGATGGACATGTGAATGTCACATGCCAGGTGCATGATTGGCATGTGAATGACACATGCCAGGCATATGCCTGACACGTGTTTGCCACATGACTGCCATGTGATTGTCACCTGATGGGTGCTTGACTATAGTCAAGTATCACAATCATCTACTAACAGGTGTCATAGTGGGAAACAAAGCAGCTACCACTCTTCCTGCTGTCACCACTTGAACCATCAAGAGAGATACCAGAAGGTGGATGGGTCTCCTCTGAGGGCAAGCTGGCTAGAAGCACGAGCGCCCCAGTTGCGAAGCATGAAATGACAGACAGTAGCCAACACCCAAGGTATAAGTTTCACAGTGGCACAATATTTTCTCACAACAGTGAACATAGTACAGGATTTTCTTTTCCTGAGAGCATTTTTTCAGCAGAGGGGTTAGCTGACAAATGATGCCCCAAGAGCCTTTTATTCTGCCTGCAGGAGCCTTCTGCTTACCACAGAGATAAAAACCAGCAACCTTGACAAAACGTACAATCAAACATGGTAAATTCTGGCATAAAACAACATAACAAAACCAAGCTATTCCAGCCCTGAGCTTTCCTCTCATGCTGACTTTGCAGAGTTCATCCTTCAGATATTTGGGCTCCACTAATTTGCAGGAGTAATGAAAGAACAGGAGGACCTGAAGGAAGCCACTTTCTAATGTTACCTACCTCCATGACCAGTCACATTTCTGAGCACATACACAAGAGCTTTCTGTTTTCACAACATGGAACAAGAACCCATTCTAATAACAGTTCATCAGTGAAGAAAAAGAAAAAAAAAATTAGAAAGGGGGGAGATATAGAGATAAGTATATATATATATATATATATA